>VYZP01070182.1:37406-59755 GCA_013400635.1 Hypocryptadius cinnamomeus | reverse complement strand
GCTCATCAGCTTGTCTTATGGATCTGTTTCTGTGGTGCTGTGGCCCTGTGAGGGTGTGTGCTCTGCTGCAGCTGGGGGGACACTTGATAGTGCTTTGAGTGTTCAAGTGACCCTGTCTTGAAGACACAAAGAGGAAATACTGTTCATGTGGGGAGACACTGACTGAAGAAATACTTCTACAGCTTCTGGTGGAAGAGCATGTCCCATGGTAGGTGTCTCATTTTGAAACAAGATNCTTTTCCTTATATACACAATGATTAAAACAAAAGACAGCTGTTAATTTCAGGAAATGTTTCAGGCCAGGTTGGATGGAGCTTTGAGCAACTTGGTCTACTGAGCAATACCCCTGCTCCTGGAAGTGGGGTTACAATTAAATATTCTTTATGGTCCTTTCTAGCCCAAAGCATTCCATGATTATATACTTCTATGACACAGAAAGCACATAATGCCTTTGGTGAAGTGTCACTTAAGAAGAAGAAAAAGAGATTTCACTTCCTGTATGTATCATGATGAGCAGCTCTGTGATGTGCAGCCAACTTTCCCTTATATTTGGAAATAAAAGGATACCTTCTTATGGTAAGTAGTACCAAATGCAGACAGCTCTTGTGCTCAATTGTGTCTGTCTGAAGAGGAGTGTTATTATGGTGCCGCACAAAAGATTTATTGCATAGTGGCTTTTTCCTGAAATTAACAGCTGTCTTTTGTTTTAATCATTGTGTATATAAGGAAAAGAAAGTCATAAGACATGGAGCACTTCTAGTTCTTAAGGGCACTCTGCGTTGCCTAGGAGAAAGCCTAAAGTTTGCATAACAGCAAAAACCAGAGCAGCCTTAATTTTGGAAGTGTGTAGTAATTTTACTGTAGATGAAAACTCCAAAAGGAAGCCTCCATTCATTTCCAGCACAATTCACTTGTTGTTTGTGACTTTTTGGCACACAAATGCCAGGAGATATAGTGAGGTACTTTTCAGCTAGCAGGCATCCATTTCCCTCTGTGAAGCAGCAATAATCATTGTTGAAATCTATCTCTGAAAACAGGAAGCTTTATCATTTTGATTTTCTGGCAACCTCGCCCTTTCTTGTGAACCTGACCCTCCTACGAATCATCTGCTTTGATTCAAGCACTGTTGACTGTTATAAGACTGAAGTGCAGGTATTTCCTATTTTGCTCTAAAGCACATACAGTGTGTGCTTAGAAACGTCCCTGCTCAGGGTGATTCACCCAGCCCTGCAGGAGCATTGGTTAATGGAGCTTTACACAGGAGACCCATATGTTTACATCGTGCTTTTGTTTATGGTTTATTTCTGTGGAATAGAGGGAATGAAGCAAGATCTCTTGCACTGGGAAAATATTATCTGAGAGCAAAGCAGAAGGAAAGTGCTGAGGATGAATTTGCTGGACCACAGCATAGATGATGTTTTTTGACATAGCAGCAGCAAGTAATTTACTCTCCTAGTGGTACTTAGCAAGAGGGCTCTCCACACAGAAGTGTAACAGACTCACAGCTGCACTGGTGTTGTCAGATACATTTCATCCCTTCTGGAATGGATCCTTGGCAGTGCATGCAGGGTTGGGTGCACACACTTGGTGGTGCTGGCTAATTGCTCCTGAGGAGAGCAGTCAGCCAAGACCACTGCCCTCCCAGCACTGTGGTCACTGAAACCCCCATCTCCACTCGGTGTTTTGGCAACATAAACATCCTCTGGGATGCCCCAGGCTCTGGGTTACTCTATGGGAGAAAGCCCCTTCACTCCCCACTGCACAGGAAAGCTGGTGCCCAGCTGAGGAGCCCCTGGGACATGTTAGCCTGGGAAACTGCTGTCATCAGTTTTGTCACAGGCTTTTGTCTTTGGCTGGCTGTGAAGTAATCCTGGGGTGATGATAGTAGAAGAAGGGATACTGACTTGAATGCAAAACACTGCTAAGACTGCTTTATTCCCTGGAGGATTGGCTGAATACCTCACTAAATCAACCCAGGGAGTGGGCATTTAAATGGCTGACAAGAAGAACAGGATTGTAAATAAGGTCATTGTAGGTCAGCAGCCATCTCCAGTTCCAGTATAGCACAGCATATCCTGCTTCTTGCAGGAGTATTACTGCTTTCCTTAAGCAGGCTGGAGAAAGATAATAGGATGTGGTCTGGGAATTTAGTTCTGTTGCCTTGTATTGTTTGGACAACCATAAACATTGTTTATCCTGTGATCTTGTCCCTCTGTGTCTCCCACCCACAGCACAGTGGTCATCCAGAGAAGCCTTGTGCAGGGATACAAGGGTCCAAGTGCACCAGCTCCATGCAGTTCCATATATTAACTGAGTTACACTGAGACCAATGTACCTAAAGACAAGGAGGAGGAACTATGGTTTCCCATTCCAGCACATGTAGCACCCTCTTTATGGCATTGTCTGCTCTGTGCCATTGTGTCTTTGTGGTGTATCTGCTCTATACAGACATTAGCTGAGTTAGCTGCAGAGACAAAAACCAGGGCTGTGCTGGAAGTAACTGATCAACCTTGGTCAAAACTGCTGTTGAAATCACAGTCAGTTCCTGAAAGAGTAGATAAGACATCCTCCAGCAAGCTCCACTCACTGGCATCACTGCTTCTGTCTTTTGAGGGCAGCTGTCTGCTCTGTCTCCAGTTCTCAGCACCTCCTTCTCCTCCTGCCACCTTGGTCCCCAGCCCCTCCCTTGTCTAAACTCCTGGGAAAGTCCACCCAGGATCTCCATTGAAGGAGCATGTAGGTGCTAACCATCCAGCCTGCTTCTGGTGCCTCCTGAGCACCTCTGCAGAGCTCTGCACAGCATGGGCTTGTCCCCTACATGCCCCACAGCATGCCCAGAAGTGACTGGAGAGCTGTTGAGGAAGTGATGAGGGCTGGCCGCAAATACAGATTGAGTCCTGGCTGTGAACTTGACAATCAGGAACTGCAAAATACTTCTGTGGCCTAAAGCAGCATTTTCAGTGCTTTTTTTTCTCTGGGGTTTCTTTTGCTTTGTTCACACCAGAGATCACTGATAACAGATGAGAAAGGGGAAGAGGAGGATTTCTCATTTGCAAACACGACACACTTCCAGCAGAGGAGATTTTGCAAATCCTTTGTAAGCAGGAGAGCAAAAACTCACCATGGAAAATGCACCAGGCTTTACCCCCACAGTACCTGCATGATGATGTCCAGCTGGCTGACAGGAACAGGCTCTCTTGAGCTTTTTTTCTGCTTACTGTCACCAGGGGGTTTTGAGCATGCACATGTCACACCCCAGGAACATGTGTAGCTGCAAGACACAGAACAGAAACTGTTTCTGTGAAAGGAAAAAAACAACTTTACAGACTGAGAAGGAAACAAGCAATCTGGGCCAAGAGTCTAAATACTTTCCCCTGAATGCTTTACCAGTCTCTGACCTCTCATTAACTAATTACCACAAGAGAAATCTAAAGAGTGTATTCACTGACTCCTGAATAAATGCTGACCTGCAACATGGGTCATACCTACATACTTCACATTTTTACTGCTGCATATGGGACCTGAGCACTGTGGCAACAAGTTCTGAATCAACTGTGAAGAGCCAGGACAGCTGAGACACTTCTTATTTCAACAGACCAATCAAGACAGACCAGCCCAAATGTTTCTTGATATTAGATTTTATATTTCTGCTTATTAGAGGTTCAAAGGATGTAATGCCCAGGAACTTCACCTGTGGTTTCTGCTATGCATGGCCCCAACCCGAGGGCTTTCTAAAGGCCTTTCTTGGTCCCATCAAGTAGCAGCTGTGAAGAAGATGGACAGGGATGATCAAATAAGAGAGCAAAGGAGGCAACACTGTGCAGCACAGCAAGCTGAAGGTATCACTTCCTTATTGTAGTTCAGATTTTGTAAGCAACAGAGCAAAGGATGTTTTTAAAGCTGCATTTAAAGAGCTGCACTAGATCCTGCTCCTGCTACTAGAGAGCAGTGGACACTATAGTGAATACACTTAAAATCTGAGGGGAGGCATGGGGGATCTGGTGGGCCTGGCATAGACCAGATGATGTTCTGGTAGAGAAGATGTGCAGCACTTGCTTGTGTAGTGACACTAGGGTGCAAGCAGTGGGATGTAGACAAAATGGTATGCCAGGAAGAAGACAGTGTATGGTGAAATCTGATAAAGGAAGAAGAGGCCGCAGGGGTTGTGCCCCTAAAGCAGAAGGGTAGGGCAGCTGGTGACAGTTTGGGAGGGAGAAACAAGAGATAAACAGCCTCTTTCTTGTGGTATACAGTGATGATTAAAATCTGAACTGATTTATAATGACTGCAGCTATTGCTGTCTCACTTATCCCAGTTCTTTGCAACATAACCCCCTTCTTGCACCCCAGCCATCACTCTGCTCTTATTGATGGTGATTTTGCATAAGGAACAGGCTGACCTTCCTTCCCACCCACACACATTTGTCAGCTTTTTGTGTACGATAGTGATTCTTAAATCCTTAGGCACCAAATTTCTTGCTCTGAAATATTCCAAACCATATTGTTTAATCTTTCTAGTCTGCAAAGCACTAAGGAAAGTCATATGTAAGCCTAGCATTATCATAGTGCAGAAATTCAATCGTTGCATGTGGTAGAAATTTTATGTCTCAGCAAATTTTACATTTTCTCATGCAGTGAATGCATGCACAAATCCTGGCTTTGCATGTCAGATGTACACATCAGTCAGACACACACAAAAAACTGCAGTTCTGTCTGAGAAGCAGGATTCAAGCAGTGTTAGTGGCAAGACCCTGCACTGCTGCTCTCACGTATCCTTGACCACTTGAGTCCCTGAGAATTGTCCATCTCCTAACATAATAAGTCTTTTATAAAAGAAAGAAACAACCCTCCCTTTCTTTTTCTGAGGCCATGACTTAGGCTACTGAGACATAAATCCAGGAAACCCAAGAAGGATGTGTTTTTTTAAAACATCATTGATAGGTAGTGTGTAAGCAATTAAATCATTATCACAGTGTTTAAGCCAGGTTATTGAGTTGCACAAAGAAGTAGACAAGAAAGTGGGAGAAAAGGTACTGTTCCTTTTGGTTTTCTGAACAAGCGTAGGACTTCAATCTCCTTAAACAAACTGAGTAGCTACTGAATTATTGAGAATACAAAAAAAGAAGAAATACATACTAATTCTGTCAGTAATACACCTCCTATGGATGCAAGAGGAGAGACTGTTCAGAATAAGATTGTCATTTTTCACATGGGTAGAGTGTTGCAGGCCAGCTGACTTGGTGCACACATGCCACTGCTGAGAATTGTGATCTCCCTGCATCTGGGTGCCTTGCTTCCCCACAGGATGGAACAAGTGAAATGTTCACCATACCAAACCAAGGAGTGCTCTTAGCACCCTGCAGTCAGAGTGCTGACAAAGGGGAGGGGAGAAAAGGAGGAAGAGAGAATCTGCATTTCAGAAGTAATATGGATTTGCACCATGCAGTCTTGCCTATGCCCACCTCTTTGTTTCCTTCAGATTGTACAATCCATTTGAACTGATTAACTAATGGGATAAAAATTCACAATGTTCCTAAGTAACAATCAGGTCTGTATTAAAGATAACATTTTGAACTCCTTCCAACACCAGCTTTTTCAGAGTGAGGCTGACTCTGGCTCATCCTGGTGCCCTGGCCCGTGTGCCATGCATCCCTGCTGCTGGCAGGAGCTCTCTGCACTCCCACCTGAGCCCATCAGCTGCCTCCTCCCCTGGGCAAGTCCCTGTGGGGCTGCTTCAGCTGTGGTAGGCAGATACAGCTTTTGTGACCCCCCTCTCAGCTTGCCATGCCATCTCACAGGGAGGTACTATACAAAACCTGAGCTTTCCTCATGTTCTCTTTCTGGCACTTCATCCTATGGCTATTGAAGGGGAAAGGGGTCCCAAAGACCAGGGAAGAAAGAATGAAAAGAAAGGTGAGATGTATTTTTCCCTCATTCATCTGAAATTTATTCTACACTCCCCACTTTGAGAAGAATTGGTCTATCTCATGTTCCTTCACTCTGACTGGGGTTTTAGGTTTGATTAAAAAGAACCACACACAACCTTAAAGAAATCAAAGTGTCAACTAGATTTTCTCTTTTTCTTTAAAAAGCCAAAATAGATTTAATGAAGAGTTATTATAAGGAATATTCCCAAGTGAGTTTTCTTTTGATGTCTTAGTGTGGTCTATATTTATTAACTATATATAATGCCTGCTCTCAGTTTAGTGGATATTTTTTGCAGTTTATACAAATGTGATAAAAGGATGCCAGTGTTAGAGTTGTGTTTCAGTCCAGGCTGGATAGGAAGGAAACAGAAGGTTTAATTATGGCAAGGTGTGGATTGCTGATACCAATGCATGACTTCCGAATTTATAGCAATCAGTAAAAGATGCTCTTTTGCTTTAAAAGGAGAAACATTTCTTGAACGGTGAGAGAGGACACAACTACATGTTGGGTTTTTTTCAGAAAAGCTTTTACTCTCACATTACCAGGAGGAGAGATGGAACCCCAGCAGACTCACTTTTAAGCACTGAGGAAATAGTAAAGTTTCAGAGTATTGGCATCTTTTTTTTTTAACTGAAAATTGCTTGATATTTTTATACTTGCAAACATTTTTAGCATCCAAATTTGCTTTAGGTGATTTCCCCAGGTAATTAGGTAAAGAAAGTAGCCCAGTATCATTCATTTATCTTGCTTCATGCTGTGCCTGGTGGCAGAATGTTGTTTTTCAGTTTCCCATACTTTTTCATGAAAAATGAAAACACTGAATTCTACACTGAACAATGAAGTTCTGCAGTTTTCTTTATTTTTGGAAATTAAAATCCAAGTTCAGCTTTGGACCTAGCAGCTTGTGTTAGTGTTTCACCTAGAAGGTAGTGTTAGTATGGTGCAGGTTTGGCTGCTACATTCCTCCAGGTAAAGCATAGTTGGCAAGCCTTAGATCTTCATGCACAAAACAGCCTTTTCTGTAGCACAGCAACCAGAGAAATTTACAGGATTAAGTTCATCCACCGGGTTTGTTGTGGTGGTTGAGCTCCTAACATTGTTCAGCATTCCAGAAGGCCAACGATCATGGAGTGTTGATCATGGAGAGTAGGATCATGGAGAAATTTTTGAAGAAGGCCAGAGGGGAAACACACACTGAACAAGAATGAGAAGAGAGAACAAGGGAAGAACAGAGTTGAGGGAGAAGAAAGAAAATGAGAAGCAGACAGTGCAAGACAGAGAAATAAGTGAGACACAGTGGTGCATTGCAGGCACAAAAGCAGAAATGGAAGTGAAATAGGGGGTGTTTTGAAGGGACACAACACCAGCCCCAGTCACGCTGGGTCAGTGTTTCTCAGCCATAAAGCTCTCAGGCCCTGTACCATTCCCTGGCCCAAGCCTGCAGTAGGGGTCTCTCTCATGACTGCAGCTAAGGACACTGCTGTGCCAGCTGCTACAGAAACTGTCCTGCTCTACTCCCCTTGGTCAGGCAGAGTCATACTGAATGAGGCACTCTGGAAAGTAAGGTTTCTGCAAAGGAAGGTGGGAAATACCTCCTGGCTAAGAGAAATAGCCTGGGGTCAAAACATGCAAAATCTCAAAGCTTTCCATCACCGCTGTTATCACTCCTGATCTATTTTTATGCTGAAGCAGCTTCAGGTATGGTTACTGCAGTTGGCTGAAGTTAAGAAACTAAAAAAAATATAGCATAGCCCTTCCACACAGCAAGCAGCCTCCCAGCAATTAGCCAGCTTACCGGGAAAGAGGAGCCTTGTGGAGTCACGGTCACTTGTTATTTTCATTCTGCCTCGTCAGCCTTTCCTCTCTCTGTGTCACAGAAAAAAGTCAGTTGCCTGAAACAAACTCCAGTTGATCTGAAGTCTGAACTAGCCCTGACCCTAATGACTCATAATTTTCCTGTTTGTTCACTAGCCAAGAAAAGTTCCCCTTGGTTTGCCAAATTTTCAAGATTTTCAGAATTTTCAGTATTTGGGCTGTAAGTTTGGAGAGATTTTCCTTGTGGATAGTTTGACTTGATCTTTCTATTTGTTCACCTTTATGTGGTTATGTAGTGTGATAGGCTGGAGCAGACAGGAATATGCTCCCTTAGCCCTTGCACATTTTCATATTAGTGAGAGATAACTTGGAAGAGGAAACTCTCTTCTGGAGCCCAAGCAACACATCCTAATATTCAATTACCCTCATAGCTGTAGAGAATGTTAGTGAGGCCAGTGCTGCTTATTCTGAAGTATTTGTATCATCGTACTGTGTGAATCCAAAGGAACAGCTGGTCTAAATTTCTCCAGAAATGTTTCTCTCTGAGCAGATTTAACTAATTTAATTTCTGCTTTGGTTTTGGTCTGTCTGGTCTCCATGCCACCTCACCACTAGGACAACCACACTTGGAGCAGAGCTTTCCTTTGAAAGATGTCAGTGATTCATATGCTCGTACCACAGCTCTCTGCAGCACTTCAAACAAACACTTTACTTGCAGAATAAAGCCCAAACCAGAATTAGGAAGTTCACAGCCAGTTTGCTGTGTGATACATTAAAAAATTAATCATGCACTCAGTTTATACACTCTTGTTTTGTCCACACAAAAGATTTGTGATGGCACTTTTGTTATGCTAGTTAATACTCTTACACCACTTTACAGGCTGGTAGCTTCTCCTGTCAGTGATAAGGTACACAGCAGGGCAAAGCATCAATGGCAAAGACTCAACTTTTAATTCAGGAACTCATTTAATGGTAAGACTTTGACAAAGTTTGAAAAAAATACTTTATGACTGAATCACAGCCTTGATTTTTACAAGCCCAGATTTTAACCAGGCTGCTGCTTTCTTAACTGCCTATTGATTTGTGTTTATCGTAGGCTATATTTTTATAATTTCTGTCAGAGTAATGTTTAAGGCTACCACAAAAATTCATTCCAACCCTTCTTTTTGCAGTGACCTTTCTGTGCAGATGTTCTGCAGAGAGCCCAGTCCCCAGAAGACCCATCGGGATGAGCCAGGAAATGAAATGCTGAATCTCAGGCTTGATCTGGAAGGCAGCCAGGGCACACTCCCGAAAGCAAGCAGCAAGGCTTCTGCCTCGAATGTAGGTCACCACTCACTTATGGAAATTCACTGCTCATGTGAAGAGTGCCATGAAGCAGTGCTTTAGGGAGAATAGACAAACATGTAATGCTCTCTGTGCAGTAATTACAGTGGTGTGAGGGGGAAAGCTCCCAATTGCTTTGGCTTTTTCTACTCCTTTTTCACCACCTCTGTAGAAGCAAGGCATCTGACATCACTAGAGAGATTCCTCGAGGGCACATTTCACTTGGAAGCATAGTTTAAATACAAAATTTCTTGATACAAATAAAGCATCTGTCTTTTCTCTTTTTAAACAGATTACACCCAAGAAGTTGTTCCAGGCTAAATTCTATTGTCAAGGTGAGGAGATGTCAGTGGGCTAATCTCCCCATTGTCTCCAGATCCGTGCCCACAAGCCTGCCTGCAGCAATTGATGGGGATCATTCCACAAGCACACACACTGATATTCATTGTGGAGATCTGACTTCTCATGGGCTCTACTGACACAACCTGCAGAGCATGCTTACTGTTTGCATGTAACCACACAATTCAATATGCTGATATTGCCCTCTGAAAGCAAGGAAGAAATAACTGCTGTGGTCAGAGCTGACAAACTTTTCATCTGTTTTCATTTCACATCATACTCATCAGAAGAACATCTTCTTTCTTGTGTATAATTTAGTTCCAGGGCAGTAATGCCCAGTTCTCTGCCACTTTGCTATCCCTTGTTTTGGAGATCCACCACCAGCCACTTAATGACCTGCTCTGTTGGCCACTGTCATCACAGTGTGCCAACATCCTGCACATTCAATAAACCTTAATGTATCTCAGGCATGATGATGCAAAGTGTTCAAAGACAGGTCTCAAGAGACAGCACACTAAAAGTTTTGTGTTGGTGCTTCAGTCTCAGATGAAGCCATCAAGGCCTTTCATACTGGCTATCTATTCTGAAAAGACTGCATCTCCTCTTGATAGTGGTCCTGTTCTTGCCTTTCCATCCTCCAAAATGTATATACTGCCCTTTGCATTTACACTCTGCTTTTTTCTTAGTGCCTGCATGCATTCCTCTCTGTAACACTAAATCTTTTGATAAAATTACTTTTCTGTCCAACTTACCACTAACAGTTGCACTTCCCAGAAACACACTCCTGATAAATAATGCAGCTGGGTTGCATGATGCACACCAGTGCTAGAGTCTAGCACTGTAGCTTTGGGCCTCAATCAGTAGTTCCTCCTTGTCTGTGATAACAGGTACTATAGAAAAGGCAGCCTAACAGGGGCTGCAAAAGGAAAGGGTTCTGCTTGGCAGACAAAAGTAGGACATCAGGCCCCAATCTCATACAGTCTCAGTTCTGGCTCAATGTCATGATTATTTCATCTTTCTGGGAAATACTCTGGTTGGAGACATGCTGCATCTCAATTCAGTTGTTCCCAGCTAAGAGGAGAAACTCATACAAGTGAGTTTCAGATCCCAATTCTGATACATATTAAATACAATTTTTAATACAACAGGACAAAAGGCTTTACTGGCGAATGACCATTTCTGAAGAAATACATTGAGGATTTAGGGAGGACATAGGGACCTACATCCAAAATTAAACTGGAAAAGAAAACCAAAACCAAAAAAAATCAAAAACCAAACCACTGTCTCTGACTCTTTGGCAATTTTTTCCTTATACTTACTGGTTTAAATTCCTCCACTCCTAGAGTTGCAATGCTGAGCATGCCTAGAAGTGTCTTGCTGCTAACCTGGTTGAACAGGTTGCCGTCTAGGCCTGATCAGTTATCAAAGATTGGAATACAAATTCTCTGTTCTATTAATTAGCAGCCAGACAGACAAATCTTCCAGTTCTTCTTCTAGGCTTAATACAGGTAGTTACAGATTTTCTGAAAATGGTCAGCATTTCATTGCAGGAGCCAGATGTAACCACAGCCCTTTCTGTAACATAAATCCTGAATTGCCTTGTCATTTGTGCTCCAAAAAAACTCCCACTGCTCTAGCCAGAGTCTGGGCTCCAGCACTCCACTCAGCACTTTTAGCATCCTCACAGCTCTGGTTGCCAAGATGGGGACAGGTTTGCTGTGAGCTCATCACATGCTGAGAAATTTTGTTCAGGGTTTGTGCAAGTACACATACAATGAACAGACCATGGAACTTGTCTACAAAGCCTCTAGCTCCAAAACACAAGCCTCCACCTATTTAGCACAGGAATAGCTCCATTAGATGATAATAGCAGGAAATTATGTACTTTATTCACACACCTACAGGAGAAGGGTACAATAATATGTGTCTATTGAGAAAAAAATAATAAAATACTCCAAAATCCTTGGTGGAAAGAGCTCATAGACCTTGAGTTCTTAAGGAGCAAATGATTTATCATCCACCATTCTGAGTTATTTCTCCTCCATTTATCTTTATGCCCTAGAGAGGTATTTCTATGATGCAGCTCTAGATGTAGAAGTTGGATATCTATTAAGAGTTCATTGTCTAAGGTCACTTAATAGTAGATATGCAGACAGCTCCAGAGGAAGAGCCACCCCTCCCACCTCAGGCACCTCCCTTAGACTCTCCATATTGACCAGAGAAGCTGAGATGACTCATTCAGACTAGGCAGCTACCTTAAAATGATGGGTCCCCAGACACCACCCTGTGTATGCAGCTAGACTCTGGTGTGGGTGCAGCAGAGAGCCTGTTGCTGCCCCATGCTGGGCCAGGGCTTGTTGCAGGCAGGGCACCCTGCCCAGTCCTGCTCCCACTGCCAGACTTGCTCCAGAGCCACAAGCAGCTGGCTGAGGAAGCATACTTTCTGAGTGGAGCAAGAGATTAATGGTCTGGGAAAGATGGTGATGGTGATGACAATGGAGTGAAGGAGACACAAGAAAACAATGGTGGTCTCTTCTCTCTCCTCTCCCTCTCCCATTGGCATTGGCAATCACATTGACAGCCAGGTATTGTAAATCCCATCACACAGGTCTCACACTTCCATCCTCGTACAAGTTCATTTGTTACTGTGAGTGGGCATGTAAGAGATGTGGCTGCCAAAGCAAAGCTGTTGGAGGGAGGAGAGGCAGTGCTACCCCATCTGCAGACCAGAACACACTGCTCCCCATGCTACAGAAAACAGCCTCCCTGAGGTACTTATGAGAAGGACAGGAAGACAGCATTCAGATGTCCTGAATATGCAGATTTATATTTGGAGGCTGTTAGAAATAAAATATTTTAAGGGAATCACATTAATCAGGGACTTCTTATGCATTTGCTGCAATGAGACCCAAATGAAAAGAATCACGAGTGCACACTGCATGTAAAGGTTAATCAAAGGCAGCTTCTTCTTTTGGCAGTGACATTCTTCTGCTGGTCTTTGCCAGAAAGCATTTACTCCATTGTTTTTCTTTCTTTTTTTCATTTTTTTCCCTTTCTTTTAACTATATATGTGCAACTCCCACTCTCAGATTTTCTAAAAGTTATATCACACTCATTTTATATACATGCAGAAGAAAATGGTGAACCTGTAACATTTCAAATGCTGCTTTGACAAATGGGTTTCCAGAAGTTTCGATTGAGACTTTTCTATATCTTTTGTAGAAGGGGCTGATGGATCCTTTTTTGCAGACATTGGAGGTAATGCCTTTAAGAAAACCACCTGAGCTAGCAGAAAACCTCAGAGCAGCCTGTTTGTCAAGCAGCTGTGCAGGCTTGTTGATATATTTGTTCTGGGGACAATGCCTCTTGCACACTGACCAGCTGGGAAGCATTTGGAAACATTTTATGTACGGATTCAGCATTAAGTGGTGGGGTTGACTGCAGACTGCAGTACAAGATCATAGTATCTAAACCAGCTTTCAACAACCCCATGCCATTTTTAGATGCCATTTAGCTGGTAACATTCACCTTGGGGAAGCATGGTCAGATGTCACTTGTGCTCTCATTCTCCAAGCAAATCACCTCAAGCAGCTTCAATCACAGCTAAGCCATCACAGAAGCCCTGATGGCAGAAGTTGCAAGAGAAGCACTAAATCAAAGCACCACCATTCAGCTGGACAGTGTCCCTGTCTCTCTGTGTGCTGCTCCTGCTGGAGGTGGAATAGATCTGTCTGTGTGAGGCAAGGCTTGTAGGGCTTCCCAGGCCCTCCTGCTGCTGTGAGCCAGTGCTAGGACAAATCCAGGTGGGGATGCTTGGTCCTTTGGTACAGAAACAGGGCTGAGGTTGGCTGCACTCTCTGCCATAAGCACCATACTTCCCATAAATCATTAATTTTTAACTTCTTTCAGTCTATGCCAGGAACTGTAAAATAACCCATACTCAATTTGAAAAAGTGACTGAGATAAGCCAAGATATTACCTTTCCTCTTTGAAGGAATTTTACTCTCCAAGGCCTAGTGGGTACAGTAGGACTGTTTGCACATTTCACCATCTCTGTCCTTTCTTTCTAGCTCCTCACTGGACTCTTCTCATCACAGAAACTCTCTAATAATTTTCCTCTTCATGTTCTTATGCTGTTTCTAAAATTTACTCTCTGAACTTTCATCTTGTTTAAATTTCTCTTTCTCTCCTTTCTCCATTACTAAAAAGGTATAAAGGCTAAATGAGGTGAATGAGAGTTTAACCCCACAATGTACTTGCACTTTCCCAGTCAAGCCCTGGTTCTCAGACTCAAAATTCTTACATTAAACTTAGAATGGATGTAGCTTACATGCCCAAAATTTTGAAGGCAGATTTCTGAGTTCTTTTCAGCCTTGTAGGTAAAAACCTACTTCTGGCTCTGCTCTCAAGAGACATCAAGTGGTCATGCTGTATTTCAAATCTTCACCTGAAATGAAAGTGATTTTCCATCTTGATTTCTCATCCATGTTTAGACTATTTATTTTAAAATTTCTAGTTCATCTAATACGTTCGCATGGAAGGTATAAATGAGATCAAAAGCCTACTTTGGCTGCTTTTATTTGTCCATGCAAAGCAGTATATTTTATAATCTCCATGCTTTTTCCCCTTAGATGCAGTGTCTTTAAAAGCAGCTGATACCATTGCAGCATGTTATCTACACCTGCATTATAAACATCACTCGTGCTGTCCCAAGCACTCGGGGACATTCTGGTGACATTAAGATGGCTACAGCACAGCAGAAGGGAGGCAGGGTGTTCTGCACCTGGGCTTAGCCATGAGACGTGGTTGTTGTTCTTGTTCCACAAAGCTGGGCCCTTCCAACTAGCTGGAATCCATCCAGAGTCTCCAAGAAAGGATAAAATACTGCTTCAGTTTCAGCATGGAAAGTCTCCCTGCTGTGAAAAAATCCGTAACTACCCAGCCCCTGGCAGGGACTGGCAATTTTGCTGGAGGTCTTGATCATGACAGCTTGTCCATCCAGGTTAGGAAAAGGTGGATGGATGGAGTAGCCCTGGGAAACTTGTATACCACATGCTGCCAAAAACCCATCCAGTGAATGGTTTCCATCTTCCATGCAGTTTCATAAAGATTTTTCACAGCATATAAAGTGGAGAAGGTCAGGATTTCTTCTGGTTAAATGACATTGGTAGTCTGTGGAGAAATACACTTTTCCTGCAAACGGAACAGTTACTACAGGGGAATGTTAGTATAACTTTGATCAGAAAGGGTCACTTAGGTACAGACAGGTAAATCTCATCTAAGAATGGTTTTGTTTTAGTCATGGAACAAAATTCACATTTCCTAAAACAAAACAAACAAAACAAGGTGAAAGAGAATAAAAGAAAACAGAGAGAAGGGAAGGGCTAGGATCTGATAAATGTTGGAGACTGTGACCTATTACTTATGAAATTACTGTGCTGTGAAAATAAAAGTTTGTTCTGTTCTGCTTAGGAATTTAGGTACACAAGACAAACAGCATTTCTCTGTTCAAATACAGCTTTTCAATGGATCAAATACATTGGTAAACATCACAACCTGTGTTCTAAAATTCTTCTATTCCACCAAATTCTCAGTTTCTGTGGCCATCTCTTATTATCTCCTTAGTGGACACTAGCTTAAAACTTTTCTATGTATGCTGTTTGTCTCACTGGTATTGCAGGACAAAGTACAGCCATCCAAGATATGTCTCCAGCGATAAGATGATTCAAAACTGTTCATATGACTTATGTGCTACCTATCCCTACAGATATTTTATTTTGCTTCACAGCTGCCTTTCCAGATTTTATCTCATTGCCACTTACCATAGTATTTGTTGTGTGGGTGTATTGCTAGCGAACACAGCCTAGCTAGATTTACTTTAAAATGCTGTGAATTTAAACTGCAGTAAGTTATTATGCCTTATCAAAGTGCAAATACTATGTTCCTACCCACATGCCTCTTGCTAAGCTGCAGGTCTTTAGGCTAGAGTCCCTTCCTCCTACCCAGTTAGTATAAAAACCTAGGCAGAGAGTTAGGTATCTATTTATGTTTGGAAAGTTAAATCAATGAGTCCAAAAGGATTTTAACCAATATTTTGAGTTTGCGTTCTGTGGTGTATGGTTGTGGTGTATATCAATAAAAGTTCTTTATCCAAAACATTCCTTCTTTCTCTTTCCTATCCCTTCCTCACTTCCACTCACCACAGCTCAAGTGCACAGTAAAGGTCACCTATTAGAGGAGTCAGAAACAGGAATACAGTCTATCAAAGTCTACCTGTTTTGCCCTTGCAGAGCAACCCATGAGGAGATGGCACAAGATGATGTCAGTACCCAGGACGGTTCAGAGCTGCCTTCCCATCAGCAGCTTCCCACCCTTTCCTTGCTTTTCTGGTTTGACAGTCAGTGCAGCTCAGAGCATGGATGTGCAGATGAATTTTAACAAAGCCCTTTGAAAATTAGTGTGGCCATTTCCATTCAGGAACCACATGAATTTTACTCAGGACCTGCACTGATGTACATGAGCTCTTGGAAATACAAAGCTGGAAATCTTCTTCAGCTGGGGAATTTTGCCTTTTTTTCTTCAGTTCCTATTGCAATTTTTGTCATAACCAAAGAGCCCTTGAATTCTGGCAGATAGCATGGAGGAACTGGGAATCCCTGTTCCTCATTACAGTGTTAGACTGAGCAGTTCCCAAGGTGTTATGAAACACTGCAGTGGGGTCACAACAGGAAGCACAACTATCATCAGTAAGTAAAACACAGGCGTTCCTTCCTATTCTAAGACTCCAGAACTTCCTTATCCTCCAGCTCAAAATCCTCTTACAGCTGTTGCATTTATTTAAAGCATTTTTTTTTCTTATTGCTGCTTGGGACACATTAAGAACCCTGCTCAGTCCTTCTCATGCAGAATTTACATGAGAAACAGGCAGAAAGAAAATAAAAGATGCAGCTTAATCAATCCTTAGTGGAGATCTTTAAGGCTCTGGTCAAAGGTCTGCAGACTGCATTATGTACTCTTCTGGTTCCACCTGAGCTCCTGCCAGAGCTTTGTTTCATGCTCCTTCAGCCTCATTTCTCTTTTTCTAATTTAATGGTGTGCCATCAAGATGGAAAGTAATCTCACAGCCTATTTAATATGTACCTGTTGACTCCCACACAACAATTTAATCAGAATTTGATAAGGTTTGGAAAAACCCCATCTATTTAGAGGCCAAAAAAGTACAAGCAGTCTGAGAAACTGCTCTCAAAAACCATAGAAGGGATTATTTCCAACTATGTGCAATGACTGGGTCAGATCCTATTAATTTTATTTCTATGAGCAGTCAAACCATGAATGGAATGACATGACAGCACCAGGTGAGCAGGATCCAACCTATTATACTCAGCTCCCTCAACAGGCCTGGTCCTCATTCATCAAGAGTTCCAAGGACCTTTTGACCACAGTCAGGCAACACAAACAGCAAGTTTAAGCACAGGATTGTCTGAGCAGTTAAATTTAGGCACATGCTTAAGCATTTCCTGAGTTAAAATTCAGAGCAATTCTTGGGGTTTGGTCTTCCCTGCTCTCATTTGTGGATATAGAAGAAAGTCTTTGTGAATATGTGGCTGCTTCCAGCCTTCACACAGATTAACATGATACAGTCCAACATTTTTTTGCCAGCTGGGGAGTTTACTGTGTGAGAACTTCTCCAGCTGCACAAAGAGAATCAACACCAGCGACCCCCATGAGCTGGATTTCTTTTCTCTCCTTTGAGGCTGGCTGTCTGCACAGGCAGAGATGTAAAAGGACTATTGCATAAATCCAGGAGGATGAATGAGAAAGCTGGTTCCCAGGTACACCATGGCCAAGTACCACTGCTGTTGGCTGCAAAAGGGATCCTGCAGCCCCTGGCCAGGGCTGTGAGCGAGGAAAGGGAGTCCAGCAGTGCAGGCAGCAGTCACACATGGTGTGAGAGCACTGTGTGCTCAGCACCTTCTTTTAGGAGACAGGTACAGCCTGCTCCATGCTTAGGAGAAAAAAGTTGGGGAAAACATAAATCTGAACATTTTTACTTTATCCTTAGTGCTCCAATTTAATTAATACTTGAGCCCACCCACAGACTACTGTCAGATTGCAGACAAACTCCCAGTTCCCATCCTGTATTTCCATAGTGCTCAGCTTTTGTTTCAGGGCCCTGTAGCTGCTCTAGCTACACCATACCCCAGGGCATCCCCCTGCAAAGCAACCTCTGTAGCTCCAGGATTATCTGGCTGGCAGGGGCAGGGGCTGTTGACTTTAAGGTTGCCTGGCTTCTCAGGCAGGATGCTCAGCACAGTGATACAGGGTAGGTGTACACCACAGCTTCTCAAGGTTAGTCAGCAGCTATTATTAGCCCTGAGCTGTTGATCCACTGACCCTTTCTTTAACTCTGCAGGTCAGGTACAGACTGCAAAAAAACTTGCAAAGGAGACAAACTTTAGAGGACAAAAACACTCTGATCCAGATGGGTCAGCCTCTCCCAGCCTTCTGGAGTCTCCATCCGTCCTGGGTAAACAAACATTAGTGCTGGGTTGCTGTAAAATGGTCAGAAAAGGAGGGGAGCATATAAATTGTAAATTGTGGCTTTCCTTCAGCTCCCAGTATAAAAGTATCTACAGCCTGAGGATCTGATTGACAAAATCAAACACATTGCATTGCATTACCCGCTACACCCATTGCCTCAGGTTTTGTAGCCTTTTGCAGAACACACACAACTCTAAGAACCAATGTCCATTTTGCAAACAGCTGTTCTGACTGAAAAAGGAACTGCCTTGACTGCCTCCTGCCCCAAAATGAAGATCATTCACTGAACTCCACATATACAAAGAAAGAGGGCTTGTGTGAGCTTCTCCTCATCCTCTTCAGAAAAAAATGCACTAGGTTATTCCACCTTGCCCAGAAGAATGCTGATTTCCAGAGCAGGTGATGCAGTAAAAATTGGGCTATTTGAAAATGTTGCAAATCAGGAATTCAGAGACTCCAGACACTGTTACAAAACTTGAACCTTGAAATTTGTCAATCAAAAATTCTCCACACTAGCACTAAATGATTTAGAACATGTTAATAAAATCTCACTGTGAAGTAAAATGGTGCTGTGCACAGACACCCATATTTTCAAATTCACTCTCTGACTTGACTCCAGCTTTGCACATTATTACTGCTTGTGTCTAAAGTTCTGAGAGATACCAAGACTTCTTTCTCCCAGCAAATATGAAGGAACAATACCTGAAATAATGAGACCAGTGACTAAATTTAAGCACAGCACTGAAAAACATCAGGTCACTGAGACTCTTACACTTTTCCTTGTTAATATGCCGCTTCTTTGAATGCACTGTTTAAAACAAAGTTAACAAACTTCACTGAAAATATTACACTACCAAATGCAGCTGGATTGGATTAAAAAGCAATGGATATTTCCTGAGATAAGTGCTTGCCTGCAAAATTTCAATTCTATAGTAGGCTTTATGGATAAATAAATTTTTTTAGTAGATATAAGTATCTGAAGTAGGAAATTTAAAAAAATAACAGGCACAAGGGGCACATCCGAAGACTTATTCACAGAAGTTCAGTTTCAGCAAGTCCAAAACACTATTTCTTCCACATTTTCTTTTTTTATTTTTCCTCTTGGCAATTGTGAATTTTGTTTAATATTCTTATGTGAGTCTGATAAAAATAGTTTTTTCAATCTAAGCTGAAATAGAATGAATTAAGCCCAAGCCACATTGATATTAGCATATAAATGATTCTTACAGAGTCAGTGTGATGTTTATTGTAAAGGGTTGTTGCAATACAGCATGATATTTTTGCAGGTTCAAAAAAGACAAATTTTTTAGTGCAAAATACCATTTTTATTACATAGGTATGCATTGTACTGTGGTACTGAGTGCATTCATTTAAAAAAATCTATGAAGCATTATTTTTTCCATATTTTTGCAGCCATTTTTGCTTCCATACAAGGATACATTTTAAAAGGTAGTCTGCAACTGCTCATCACCAGCAATTACTCTTAATAATATATTTCAGTCACCAAGCTATTCTACTAGACATATGTAAGGTAAGACACACCTCAACAAGGAATGGACTGTGTTTTGAGGTCTTCTTTTTCCTTATGAAATATCCTGCCTAGAGATACATTGAACTATTTTTGAACTCCTGAAAGAAGAGGGAGGTAGAGAAAGAGCAAGCAGCATGGTGGATGAGCTGGTTAACAGGGTGATCCAGAGCAACAGCTCAGGTCTCAGCTCTTGAGGTACATTGGTTTGCAGTTCAATTCTATAAACATTAGTTCTTCAAGCTGGCAATGACTCTCATCATCCTTCTGTGTTTATAGCAAAAAAAAAAAAAAAATCTAGTTCTTTCCCAGGCTGTTAGTATAATAAAACCTCTCTCTCCAATCTGTGTCTGAAGTGTAAATGCCCTGAAAAGGGCTGATGGCTTGAGTGCCTCTCCTATTATTGTGCTCCATTGTATGTAAGTCAGCAATTACCCTGTGTGAGCTCATGTTATAAACTACACAGGACGGGGCCAGTTCAGTTCTTGTGATACCTTTGAGAAAACTCCTGGAGCTCTAGAAAGTGTAAGTCATCTTTTGTCGCGGGACTGGCCTCTGTTTGAATGCTTTAATTACTTACAGACCAGCAGGCAGGATGGATCACCCTCAGCCAATCCTTCCTGAGCAACATGAGGGTCTCCAGCTGCTTCTTTCACAAAGCACAAGCACAAAGTGTCCCAAGCATGGAACTCTTCCAGGGGACCAGGCACCCAGAGCTCACTGCTGTCTGAGGCTGACCAACGCCCCATAGCCACAGGCAGTGGGCAGGAAAAGCATTATCCAGCCTGATCATTGCCTTTTCCATGAGCCACAAAGCCTTTTCAGCTTCCCCATTCGAATACAAGGGCCAATCCTACAGCTTTACAGAGAAAATGAGAAATCAAATTCCAGTTTTACTACTCCAGGTGCTTTGTTAGTGAGTTTATAAAGCACCGATTGAGAATTCTCATCTCTATTTCTTCAAACTTTGCATTTTCCCTCTCTCAGAAGTCCCTCCTGAACAGATGGGTAAAATTGGTTTATGATCCCAGTTCAGGTAATTAGTCTAACCTTGAGCAAATCAGCAAGGCATGCCAAAGTAGCTGCCAGCAGTGTTCACCCATCTTCTCATCCCTAACTGAGTCCAGCCTCTCAAGCTAAAGACAAAGGTAGAAATCCCCTCACACATCTTCCCAAAACTGGTCACTCATTAAGAAGGAAGCTGGCAGGTTATGTTTAACAAATTTAGTTTCTAAATCCAGAACTGACTGTACCATTATTCCTACTCTGTACTTCCCCCCAATCTTCTTTCTCTTTAATGTAAACACTTTGAGTAATGTGAAAAGTAATCCTATTCTTTCCTTTCTCTCTGCTTAGCTAAATAAGCCAAGATCCAATAATATCTTCTCATTTCTTTCAGTTTCCTCATCACCTTGGTAGAATTCCTCTGGTCCCATTTCAGTTTGAATTCCCTTTTTTTTCCAAATATAAAAAAGACTTTGATATTCTCCAGGTATTGATACACATGCCTTCTATAGTTGCACAAAATCTTCCTTTTTTTCTGCTGAACATGCTTGGATTGATACATCATAGAAGTGCAGCAATGTAAGGCTGGAAAAGACTGCCTGGGACTACCCCAGATACTCGATCCTGCTCTTCAGAGTCCCTGAGGTTGAATCCCAGCAGTATCACACTGGTGGGTCACAGATCTTCAGCCACCATTGCACATTCCCCTCTCTGCCCTGCTGCCTCTGACACAGGCACCCTGCTCATGAGCCCATGCTCATGGCTTTGCACGTTCTGCTTCTGCAATTCACTCTGTTTCTGTTGCTCTGATGGGTCCTCTGGTCCTCTCTGGTGAATGATGCTCCATCCTTTTCAGCATTAGTGACCCTGTGCCTCTTCATATTACTGACAAATGTTCTAAGCTTAGGCCATGTTTTGTACCCAGGTGAATAATGAAAGAATGGCATTGCTTTGGTTTGCAAACACATTCCTGAAGAATATCACTGATAACTTTGCTCATTCTGGCTCCCCGTGACACGTTCACCTGCTCCCCACACTAATTCCTGTGTGAAACCCTCTCCCTTCATTCTATAAATAGCTGCAATTACATTTCAGCAAGGCTCAAGGCACATTAAGTTATTCACAGAAAGCCTAGTAAACCAGTGTTCAGTAAAATATTCTTCTGGGTTTAAAAATGCAGGTTTTTGCTTTTGACAGAAGTAATAAGGAAGGCAAGACCTCCTCTTGTATTCTAGGGTGAGGCTGTTGGACAGTTTATTGTTTGAAATCTTTACATTTAGAAATCAAAAAATGCAAACTTAGGATGTATAAATGCAATTTTTTCCTTTCTTTTCTGCTACACTCTAAAATGCTAAAGCTGAGCTCTCTCAACTCAATAACATTAAGAATAATAGTAAGAAAATGTGTTCCTAAATGCATAATAGCAAAAATAAATAATATGCACATAATGAAAAGAAATCACTACATAATAGCTGAAAATACTAAATGCAGTATATTTTTTAAAAGTTTAACTTTGGCAAAAATATTATTCTGCCATTGTGCAGCTACCAAGTGTGACTTGAAAGTTAAATAACACCTTGGAAATTGTACAGCAGATATTTATTGCAACTTCTCCCATCCTCTATTTCTCACTCTCTTTGTAAGACTTGGAAATAAATTGCGTTAGTAAACTGTAAGTGTGAGAATTTTGAAACACCTAATCTTCACAGGATATTACAGTCATAAATTACCTTTAAAAGTACTGGGGCAGTGATCTGGTTTATAATACATTATGCAGTTATTGGGAACTACCTCCAGAAGGTGTTATTAATGGGAGCAAAAAGCAGTAGTCAATGAGTTTTTCTGGTACAGCATTGTTAATACAAAAC
>VYZP01070182.1:15275-37370 GCA_013400635.1 Hypocryptadius cinnamomeus | reverse complement strand
ACAGCATTTCTTCAATGAATTTGAAGAAAAAAAAAAAAAGAAAGAAGGATATCTGATTCCTGCCAGCCATGATATAAAAAGAAATGTATTTTGCATGCAGAACTATTGTATCTCTGAAAATTGCCACTAAGTTGTCACTGGAAACATCAAATCATCTTTTTGTTCTGTTTTGTATTTATTTACCAAACCACTTATGGAGGTCTGAAATCAACAGCCTTTTCTTAAACCATCTGAAAATGCCATCCAGTGAAATTTTCAGGCAATTTCCTATTAAAACACAAAAAGACAGCTTTATAGTTAGAAAGCAATAGATTTATAGTTGAACATGAAACTTGGCAGCTCTGAATATGAGATAGAAATAGGGAGCTGAATTTTGTGGGTATTCCTTTCCTTGTGCCTAAAGATATCTCTCCCTATCTTTCAGAAACATTACTTAAGGCTTTTCCCTGACAGACAGGTTGGCTCTGAGCAGAGCCCAGCTGAAATACAGGGCCCAAATCAACAGATCCCAGCCTTCCTCTTGCCAAGCAGCCCACAGGTTTCCCTTACCAGCCTTCTTCTCCTTCAGTTCTTTTTTATTTTCACATTGTGCCACTTCAGACAGTGCTTTGTTAAGCATAACAGAACCTACTGCTCCTGATATTTTTTATCCTCCCCTGCTTTTACATACCTCTCTTCCGTGACTAATAAAAGGTGATTTGATGCAGAGAGGGCTTTAACTTCATATAGTTATAGTCAAGGAAACCTGCTCAGTGTTCAGAGACAGCTGGCCTTTATTCAAGAAAACCAAGACTTTAACACAGGTCACTTCCAGATCTAGGACTCCATGGCTGCTGTTGCCAGCCCAGTATCACCTCTCCAGGTCTCTGGCTATGCTCGCAGCCAGGAGCCAGACCCAGAGCCAGGCACATCCTGTCTGCAGGGTTTGTCATCTGCTGGGCTCCAAAGCTCTACTCAGGGCAGGTTTCACCAGAAATGGAGTGAATGCAGTGAAAATGGGTGAATGCAAGGATTTTCACACCATGCAGTAAAATTATACACCATTCATTTATTTGACAAAAGGGAGAGGCTCCAGCTAACAGATTAGCACATTTGAAGTTACCAGTTTGGGTGGCCAAATTCAGAGGCATGAAGCTGAGCACTGAGAAGCTGGCCACAGGCAGCAGAAGCCATAGACAGGAGAAGGGCAAAAGCCACAGCAATGAGGCACCCTCCTCCTCTCCCAGACCTTGGTGAGAAACACAGCAGGGCATATTGCAGTGATAATGTGCTCTAATGCAGTTCCCCTGGTGAAATGTTGGTTTTGGGTTGACAGTGCAGCCTCAGTGTAAAGGGCCAGAGCAGCTGCTGAACCTCAAACGAGAAATGGGGACGGATGTGGTTCTATGTAAGTTTTAGGTGCTGTATTTCTGTGATCAGGAGTGAAGGGAAAGTTTAGAAGCCAGAAAGGGGTTGTCACCAGCTCCAGGCGTTTGAATCCTTGCCTTGTATTGAGGTGGGCTGGTAAGATCTCTTTGCTTGCTCTGGGCATATGGATTTGTGGAAATCCTAACCTCGATATTCTTTTTATTATTACATTTGGCATAAACTAAGAACAATTCAGTGATCTGCATATATATTTGAAATAAATAATTTTTAATCACTTCCTCCTTGATTTGATCTAAGATAGTGTCTCTGTGGACTGCTGCCTTTCTCCGAATTCAAGCTCACAGCAGCAGAGACATGCAGCCTCCTCTCTTCCTCCGGCAGCTCAAAGGAGATATTGGCAAGCGTGTGCTGTGGGGAGCAGAGTCACTTCCTTACCATGTTTGGCCAGAGAAAGAGATTGCACCAAACACGGAAGCACTCATCATTGTGTAGTTCAGGAAAATATTTCAAGCATCTCTTTTGCCTTCCTGCCCTTTTTTTTTTTTTTCTCTTTGGTAAAGGAAGATGCATATGCTTCTATGTTACATTGTTTGAAAACAGAAGGCTGAGCCGACTCAGACTTGTCTCAACAGTTTTATTTGACCAAGTAGGATTCTGCAGTTGAACTGAAACTGGATAAAATGCAATGCAAGCTTCAGCAAACATCTCAGGGCACTTACTGAGCAAAGCAGTGGAAGGACCAAAGCATGTTCCTGCCTAAGTGAAGTTATACCACAATTAAAAAAAAAACAGCTAGGGTACAAAAGAGATTAAGCATGGAGCAAGAAAGCAGGTACCACTGAGCAAAATGAGTGCTTTAAAAAACTGTTGTTTCAGCACTCTACATGAAAATTAAATGAAAAAGCAGTTATTTTCAAGTAAGTTCTGCTGGGATGCACGCTATTAGCTGGGCATTTGTTTTAAATGCTATCAAAGCTGTTACTTTATGGCATTTTTTTTGTCTGTCTCATAAGAGATCAGTGTCTCAAAGAATTCCTATTAGACTCCCACCTTGGGGGCAGAGTGCAGACGAGTGTCTTTCTTGGTGTAGGCAGTACCCATGAATGTTTATGAACACCCTGGGGTGTGCCGTCAAGTGCTGTCACTCACTGCCTCGGCATGGGAAGGTAGTGCAAGTACCTCCACCACATCTGTCTTTGGGTTTTCCAGTGTGAAACAGCTCAGTGAGTGCACTCAGAGTTGAAAACTTGGTCCTCCAGGTTTGGCTGGCACCACTGAGCAAGTGGTGTAAGGCACAATCGGCCTCAGACTGAATTGTAGGGATCTAAGGAAGGCTGAAGGGTGCTGAAGGGGCAACCTAGGTAATGTCCCACAGGCTGCTCAGGAGGGAGCAGCCCTGGACACAGGGATGTCTCACTTATCCTGGATGGGTGCCCATATATCTCCTGTCCCACATGAATGCCTCCTGCCCCAAAAGCAATGCTTCCAGCAAAACACAGTGCCAGCATGACTGATTTGCAGGAAATCAGTGGTTTTGCTTTCAACACACCTTACCCCAGCAGAAGGACAAGCAAGCAGTGAGAATGATCCAATAGCAATGTGCCCAAGGCATATGGGCTTTTGGCTCAGCTGCCTTGTGCTGGGCTGTGAGGTGCCTCCCTTTGCACAGCCCTACAACTGCAGCAGGAAGTCTGCAGCAAAAGGAAATCCATCACAAAAAAAATCACTTTCCCTAGGACAGTGCCCCACACGTGTTGTGGCACTTTGTTTTTTTTCTTCTCACAGGATGGAGGCTTCAGAGGGTGTGCATGTTGCGTTTCTAATTTCAAAATCCTGAAGGAATTCTCCTTTATAGGACTGGTTATGCCCTTGTCACAGGCTTGTGGTGCTCCCTCCCAGGCACATGAGCAGTGCTGGTGAGAGCAGCCATGGGAGCAGGATTCCCAGAGAAACATTCTCCCTTGATTACTGTTCAGCAGGGCAGGGGCTCCAATCCTTACACTGACACACCACAGCATAGGGGGTCAAAAAAATCTGGAAAAGCAGTTGATCCAGCTTCTACCAGGGAAGCCTTTCAAAGGCAATTGAAATGAAAAAAAAAGCCATTCTTCATTATTAGTAATGATAGCAACAGCAGCAGCAGCAACAGCAGATTGCATTCATTATTCTCTCCACTGAAAAGCTTTTAGCTTCATCTGCCTTAGTTTTTAAATTAACAGCATCTGGGAAATTAGAGCTTATTGATTCCCTGGGTTTCATCCCATTCCTTGAGATTCAACAGGGGTATATCATCACTCTGTGACTGTGGCTGAATTGTAGAGTGAGGTTGGTGGTACTCCACCTCTGCAGATGCTCATGGGCTTCCTTCAGAGGCCACGTGCAGAGCTCCAGAGCCCTGCCCAAGCTGTTGCTGGAGACCAAAGATGTGCCTCCAGGAAGAAGGCTTAAGGATTGTCCTCTCCAAGTCCCTGGAATGAAAAATACCAGAGGAAAGATCTTTCTCTAATTACTGCTGATCTTAAATAAAGACAATATTTTCTGGCAAACTCTTTGTCCTGAGAAAATGTTGAATTCTTCATTTTTCCTAGTAGCAGTCTACAGAGAAAGGTTACTCCTGTAGCAAATCCAGGAGTTTCCAGTCACTTTGGAGTTTGGCTCTTTCCTCTATTCTCAGCTGGCTACTATCCTGCTCTGAAATCCCAAACATTTTCACAGGATGAAAATAAAGATTCCCACCCCATCTCCTCACAAACCTCTGTGGCACCCTCATGGCACGGAGAAGTGCAAGTTGATGGAAGGGACAGGACAGCCTGACTGCTGCCTGTAGCTACTACTCTAGTTAATACTCCTAGTGGTTAATAGTACTGCTGCCCGTAGTATTAGCCCCTGCATCGTATCTCAGATCATATGCCACCTCACCTTTGCCACTCTGAGGCTCAGTCTGGCCTTCAGCCTCATCCAGTTTATCCAGCCCCAGCCTCTGAAATTCATGAGGAGCTTCCCCTCCTTTTCCTGTTTTTCACACATTTTCTTCCTGCTTCCTGTCACACTTCAGTGCTCCCTGTGCTTGAGAACAAAACTGTTGACAAATGCACTGGCAGTTACTTCTATGAGCATCAGACAGCTGAGGTTAACCACCAACCTCTGTTTGCATGCCACAAGCACCTAAAGACGAGCAGCAGCACTTCCAGGGACAAAATGTTAAAAGCAAAGACTTTTCAGTGTCAGTGGCACCTCCCAGTCCTATGATAACCTAGGGGGTGGCTCAAAGCCTGCTCCTGACCACAGCACCCATGGAGGTTTCCCAGTGGAACTGAGGAGTGAGGAGATCCGGGAGCACCAGGTACAGCCACGTGTTATTTGTGTTGTCTTTCGCTTTCACTTCATGATATCAAATATTACTCAGTTTATTGCCTGGTGAACTGACGGTCACTCTGCGTGGCAGCTGGTGACTCAATGGCAGCACCCTGTCTGTGACAGTGCCATGGTGACCCAAGCCTACACCCACGGGCCCAGGGATCAAACTGACACGGGGGGATGGTGGGAGGGAAAACCTTGCTGGGTAGAAGCTACAATATTCACTGAGTACCTACTTAGCCTCTGATTCATCTTGAAAGCAGTGCTGGTGGACCCCACAATGCTCACACAGCTGCTTGCCCAGCCAGATGTCACCTCCTCACCCTCACCTTTGCAGCAATGGGGTGAAGTAGAAGTTCTTCCAGACAAGAAAAGCCTGACTCAAGTCACTAAACACAGCCAATGGGACAAGTTTCTTCCTTGTCAGCTTGACACCCATCCAGCAGAAGAGCTCTTGAACCAGTGGCCAGAAGCAGTGTCTGGGTTTAAGGTGTTGCTGAATGATGTGCCTGATGAAACTGGCAGAAACTACTCCAGGGTCCCTTAAATTACCCATGACTCAGGCATCTATGAAGTCATGCCCCGTTCCTGTTTATCTTTTTTATCATTTTTTATATATTGTCTGATATTGTCAGCCCTAGTGTTTTATTAGATTTCCAGGTCAAGGGTTGTAAACTTACTTGTCATTGTCTTGTGCAATAAAATAATGTCTTCCAGACTGACAGCAAAAAATTTTGGTTTTCAGTGAGGATTTCAATATTCTTTGCAACATATGTAGTTCTCCAGATGTCTGAATGCTTATAGAGTCAATACAGGCTTCCAGCATTTATAATGAACAGACTACATGTGTCTTTCTCTCAGCATATCCAAAGTTCCCTCTTCATGGCCTCTGACTCCATTATTTCATGTCCTTCTCATAAGTGAACTCTTAAACCTAATACTTAAACATTAGCCTGGCTGAGATAGTATTTTTGGTTTATGTTTTATTCTGCATAGCTCTGTAAAACAGGACTGGAAAGAGTTTTGAGAGGTCATGAGAGAGAAAAAGAGAGAGAGAGGGAGAGAGAGAGAGAGAGAGTAAATTCCAGTCGTATGTCTCTTAAATTATGATCAAATGGTAAGTGACTCTGCAAGCTTACAGCATTCTGGGTCCTGGAACAAGGGTATCTGCAGAAGGAAATAAGTCAAGGACACTGACTGATATGGGTACAGGCTTGGGTTTGTTGCCTCAGGCAGGAAAGGGTGTCTTTAGCTTCTCAGGTATGTGAGGTCTCTGGTGGATCTTCCCTGCTTCAGACATTGGTCAGAAGGAAGTCCATGCCACTGGCAGTGAATTGATGGTCATCGTGGGACTACACAGGGAAAAAATTATGCTAATACATTGGGTAAGAAGGGTGAAATGCAAGTAGTACATGTGATTGCCTTAATATTTTCACAAGCTTTCAAATCCTGAAAGTTGAAGAAATGCTCAGTTGTTTGAGGCTGGTGTACCCATAGTCACTGCAGGAGGGTACAGTTACACATAACAAGATATGAATACAGCTGCAGGTGTTATGTGACTGAGTATTGCCTGCCTGGTGCAAATAATGCCAAAATAGTCACCACATTGCCAATATTAATCTCAGTGCTCGAAGAAAAGTAATGACTGGCAAGCCACAACCAAATAATGCATTACAAGAACCACTGCAGCACTAGTCTGATCTGATAGTGCTAGTCTAGTAACACACTTGGTTAAAGAGGAGGGAAATAGTTCATGCCATGATGATCATAGGATATAAATTATGCATGGCTTCAGCTGCCCTGTGCTCATGCTATGCCCTAGCATGCAGTTGCTAGTTCCCTGCCTTCTTGCCATGTGCTAAATTACTATCAAATCATTTAGTTTGCAAAGGAGGTCTGTGGGTCATCTGCTCCTACACTTCACCCAAAGTAGAGCCAAGCTTCCATTTGGATGCTCAGAGCCCTTGGAACTTTGAGGATTTCTGGCGATGGAGGTCCCCTCTGCTTCCAGTATTGACTGTCCTGATTATTGTAAGCTTTTTTCTAATGTACAGCAGTTGCAACTTATAGATGGAAAGACTGGTTGTATCCTCTCTATAACATCCCATTAAGGCTGGGTTTGCTCCAAGCTGCACAAAGGCAGATGCTCTTGAAGTCTTTCCTCTTGTATGCTCAAGTCCCTCGTTGCTCTCCACTTGACTTGCTTCCATATGTCAATGAGCTTGTTGTATTTAGGAGCCCCCCAAAACATTTTCCCAGCTGTAGTTTCCAACCCTCCATTGTTTTCAAACTTGTAAGATCAAGAATGATTAATCTGTTTATTTAAAGGAAATAAAAGAAAAAGTCATATAAGGGCACAATCCCTGGGCTGTCTCTGCATTTAGCATTAGACAGATGGCTCACATTCCACCTGAGTCTCTGGAGGCAGATGCAGCCCAGAACTAAATGGGGAGCTGCTCAGCTGTGGCCATGTCAAATGCTGACCATATGCCACAATGGCTAATGTCAAGGGGAAGAGGGGAAAACACAGCTTTACAATCTTGCTCAAGTGTCCTACAAATCAGCACGAGTCTCTTGTACTGTCTCCTGTTTGCTGTTGATCTTGGAAAGACAAGTAAATTTTCTGTCATCAGCTGTCAGGCAAATAAGTTCCCTCAAAGGATGAAAGTCACAATACATAAGATCTCCTAATGGCTCATTCTGGAGTATAATCCCCTTCATGTGGGACCACAGAAGCAAAGTGTCACTGGCCACTTATAAAGCAGTAAACATCATTTGGAGGTAAGGATGCAAGCAGTAGCCCATATGGAGGTGAGTACAGGAGGATGGGAGAGATGGCAGCAGTTACATACAGCCTAGAGCAATGGAAAAACTTAGACTGGTGTCTGTCTTTTAAAGAAAAATGTTTCTCACTGTTAACTGTATGGAGAGCCTCAGCTCTGTACTCACTGCTCTGCCTAAGAATTAGTCCTCTGACCTCAGCTAAATTAAATGCTGGAACCTCACCCAGCCATTCCTATAGTGTCACTCAAGATGCATCCTAGGGTCCCATTTCTAAAAGTGCTACACAGGAAACACAAAATAATACAATCAGTACATAAAAATGCAAAAATCATCACCACATCAATATTCATGAGCTCCATATTGGTTTACTACTTGAATAATACACCAAAAAAATGTAATTGTTTTCAAACTACACAACTGTAGGCAGCAATGTCTATGAAATATACCCAGGTGTCTGGACAAAGGTATTGGGAAAAAGTACATTTGGAATGTCCCACAGACTTACATGTTTATCTTTGACAGGCAATCTTTGAGGTGCTTATCAAGGTTCAGAGTCCATTAATGTGTTTCAGTTTGGGCACTCAGACTCATACACTGTCTTACTAGACAATAACAAAATTTTAAATTGAGCTGGGCAAACATCTAGAAATAAAAAAAAAACCCAAAAAACATTGAGTCTAAACACACGATTTCATACTTCTGCCACAAGTAATGGCCAGCAGTTGTACCACAGAAACGACCGTCATATCAGGGCTGCCCTGGTGGTAGTCCAAAAATAATTGTACCATTGCTAGGCATGACTCAAGAAAAAATAATTACTTCTGTAACTGTAAAGAACCAAAGGGCACCACATCCATCTGCCTGCCTTATGGCAGGCTCAGTTTGCTATCTATCGTGAGTGGGCCAGTTTGAATTGCAGCTCCTGCAGCTCGCACCTCCGCCTTTCCCCCCGGCCGGGAAAAGAGTGCGCAGTGAGCCGGGGCTGCGCTCCCCTCCCGGGCGGTCACCGCGTGTCGCCGAGTCCCGCTGCCTGCGTGGGAGTGGGACGCGAGGAGAAGCCGCTTCTCAGAGGGTGCAAATTACATGCTTAGCAGCCCAGAGACGGTGCAAAGCACACCCAACCGCGCTGTTCTGGAGTCAGCTACGCTCCTTTCCAAGGGCTGCCCCCTCTCCTTCCCTGTGGAGCGGAGCCCCGCGTGGCGGGAGGGAGGGGCATGGCAAACCTGGGAAGGAACAGTCTAAAGGCAAGGGAACAAATAGCTGCTGGAACTGGAATTAGTGTCTTGGTGGGAGGTTGAGAATAAATCTATCATACTTAGCCTCTCGTTCAGCTATTGCAGAGCAGGACATTACATCTAACAATGAACCCAGCAGGTAGCATATAGGAACAATACAGCCCGAGGGAGCAGCCACTCTGTTGCTCTTATAAGTATCCTTACATAAGTATACTCATTATTTATGCAACACTAGAATCCCAGATTCTTCATCTTAACAATAGCCACAAGAACAAAATTCTTGCTGTCTGTTTAGCACCTTCAGAGAACAAATTAAGGAGGAAAGTGGAAAATCCCATTCAGCTGGCACGGAAAGATGCAGTGGCACTGCAGGCACATTGGCTTCACATTGGGGTTTCCAGCTTGTCACTGCTGGAGGGTCCCAGTCCTTCTCACCCTGCTTCCCTCCCACACCTGAAAGAATCAATTCCTTGCTATTATGGAGATACCCATCTGTTGCTTCAGCTAATGAGTACAAAACTGATAGGAAAGCTTCACGTAAAAATAAAAATGGGAATACATGGGCTAGTTTTTGTCAGAAGTAACACAATGATGTCATAAAGTAACTAGGAGTTTTGCTAACTCTGAACAAAGGGAAAAAGTAGAAGGAATCTGAGAATGCCCTATAATAAAAAAATTAGCTGAGCATCTCATGAATAGACTAAAAAAAAAGCCTATGTTGAATTACCTGCTGAAAGAGGTGAGGTGATATTTATTTCCCAAGCCACCATAGTACCTGCAGATCACAGTGCACCTGAAAGACTGTGGTAGACTCCATAGGATCTGCTTTTTTAAAATTTGTTCTGAGCCAAATTTTTAAGGGTCCAGTCCTTTAAGGATGACTCTACATAACAACTGGAGCTACTACCAAGAGAGGGGGTTGCAATGCATGTGTGTGTCCAAACGAACTGGATGTTTTTGCAGGTCTGTCCCCACCTGTGCATGCTAACTGATTTCCAAAAGCTCACATAAACGTAATGTAGAAGATAGCCCAGGTATTCAAGCCAGTTTGTAGTCTAAACAAGAGAAATGGCAGCATAATTAAGATTTATTTTTTTTTAAAGAAATGCCAGTTGTTGATGCTGTTAACACTCTGAGCACATTTCTTAATTACAAGATGTGCACTACAGTCCCTTCCCTCAGTCTGTTTGTGTGGGTGCTCTGGGATCCTTCACTTTCAGCACTGGAGTCTGTCCTTACAGATTAACACAAAGAAGCAGAGTGTGAAATACTGTAAATCAGGAAGCATATGGGAATAAACTCAAGGAGTGAAAGACAAAATAGGAGAAAAACTGTATTCCTAAAGACAGTAGGGCTAGGCAAATGTTACATTGGGTATATAAGGCTATATATTACACTATAAATGCTTTACATAACTATATATTCTGTATTCAGAACTTCTAATACTCTGGAGATTACATACATGTGGTCCTAAATACAGCACTCACTCAACATATGAAATACCCCTCCTAAAACAATTGCACATGATCTAGGGGGAAAAGCCAAATAAAACTATCAGTTAGAAACTTTCGTGTGGGAGATCAGCCATTCACACTTTTTCATGTTCTTTTAAGTTAATGGAAGAAAATCAAGACAAGAAGTTAATGACAGTAACAGACCTTGATATTTGGTTCATTTCATGGGGGATTTATGAGAGACATATTTTATAATGTGTTTACTATGAGTACTTTCCCTAGACTTCTATACTTTGACCCTGAACTCTAAAGTCATAATCAACCAAATAATATCCATAAATTGCATTTTTGTTAAGAGGAAACAAGGCACTGCCCTGTCCCAAATTTTATCTTCAAAATTATGGAAATTGCAGGTAATATTTGCACCTGTTGAAATTATACCAAGAAAATAATTAAATATTCAATAATACTGCATAAAAAGGTGTACATTTGTATGGTACAAGCTCCACTATTGCACTAAAATGACTGAATGTTTACCATTAAGGTAAACTAACCAGAAGACCCAGAAGAGGATAAGTGAGAAAATAGAGGTGAAATTAGAGGCTTTTAAGATAGCACTAAAAAAGGGCAGTTATTCATTTCCAGCCCTGTGAATTTGTTGCTGAAATATGACTTCCTACTGTGAAACAGAATCACTGGCCACAACTGAGAAAGGAATTAAAAATATAATAATAAAACCATTTCATTTAATTTTTATTTAATCCTCATATTCTCATACTTGCTTTCTGAAAGTATGCATATTCTTGTCAATTTAGCTACTGACTGAGTTAAAAGTGTGGGATTTTTCAAGGTATTGTCATTCTCTTAAGGGATAATGCATGTATGATTGAATTGTCTGAAAAGCAAAGAAGGATCATAGTAGGACCTAGAGGAAATAAAAGGTGGCATCTTATGTGTCTGTTGAGTTCCTGACTTTTGTCTAGCTCGAGACCAACATTGAAATATAAAATAAATACTTCTCTAAGCAGTGATAGTACAGCCTCAGGCTGCCTTCTTTTTTTGGTGAGTGTGTTGTGGGTTTGGTGAGTGTGTTTTTGGTGAGTGTGTTGTGTGTTGTGGGTTTTGGTGAGTGTGTTGAGGGATGAGGAAGAAAAAACAACTGCTCTTGTACAAGGACCGATTTCCTCAATCTTGAGAGACAGGGATAGTGATGAGGAGTGTGGATGGTGGTTATTCCCACTGAAGGAACATTCTTTTGCTTCTGCTTGTAGAAAAGTCTGTCTGTGTAGGCACCTTTCTTTTCCTAAACAAATCTAGTAATTTCAGGCAGTAAATGATGTGTCAAGACATATAAATTAACAGTTCCTCCAAGCTCAGTTTGCAGACCCATCCATGCTCACAGTCCAGCTGAGTATTTGAAATGGAACCTGCAAAAAAACGAGTGCAGTAACAGGCTCTTGTTATAAGGGAATTCACATCATCTCTATTAAGCTGGTTTGGTGATCTAACTTTTGTACAATTTGAAAGACTAAAACTAGCAGACAAGTTCCCTTTTAATGTCTACAGATATGTCTGAAGTAGCTAGTTGCATATCTCCATGTTTGTTAAAACTGAAGCATATCTTAACATAAAAAAGATTTGTCAGCTGGGTCAAATACATAGTAACTCTTAAAATACTACCAAGAATGCAAATTTAGAGACAGCTTTTATCTATGTATATATAGTTTGTCTTAAGTGCACAGTGTACACTAATAAATGGGATTCTGCAAACTTACACTGGAGATATTGAGAGTACTATTGAGTGCTGTAATGTTTGAATGTTCAGAAGGGCAAAAGTATGTTTGACTACCTTGCTGGAGATCCTGTTTTGCCTATTAAGAAGGAAAGTCTGTGTGTGATATGCCCCTTCTAGGCAAGCAATAAACTGTGGATAAATCATGCTGGATTTATAACAATGGCCTCACTACTGTCAAATGCAAGAATAGTGGCTGAAGGCAGCAGACAGTCCATTACCACATTAAAAATCTATAGACTGCATCTATGGAAGAAGCAATCTATAAGGGCCCACTAACATACATTCATATCACAAAGGATAATTTCTCAGACTTCATTATATTTGTTGAAAGAATTTAGCATATATGGCTGAAATTCAGTATGGTGTTATAAATAATTCACTCTGGCAAAGACCAAAGCGCAGACCTTGATCACATAATTAATTGATTTATCTTCACAGAGAACAACTGCCAGATCTTTGTTCATTGGTGTGGTGCTTACTCCTGTGATTAGTTCTGCTGGTTACTGCCACCCTTTCTCAGCCTGGAGCATGCCCACCCCGTAAAAAGTCCTTCACACAGGGGTGGGCAAGAGTGCAAACTGCTAGTGATTGCTTCATAATCATAAGCCTGTATTGCTTTTTTCTCTCTGGTGGCCCATTTTCTTTTAAGAACAATAACATTTTACAAAGATACCATGCCTGAAGACACATGTGATTAAGATGCCCATAATACAGCGCTGATCTAAGCTGTATTACTGCTGTAAAAACATCAATAACAAGGAATTTTAAAACATGCTAACTACTGCATGGTACTCCAGTTTCCTATCTGCCTTTAATTCCACATGCATATTTGGATACTGTTCTGTGTGAAGGATGATGAGTGAGATGTTCTGTTCCAGGAGAACCAGTGCTCTGAGTGGACCCATCCTTGCTGTCTCTGGGCCAGCAGCAAGTAACAAAAATAACAAACTTTTCAAGATCACTTACCAGAGCTGGGCATGAGGGGATGACCCTTTCCCCCTGCCCTCTTCTAAAGTGCTGCACAGAAGAAAGTTACCAAGGGGCAGGCTCTAGCTGAGACTTGCTGCTGTGCCTGGACATATCCAACTGAAGTTGTGGCTGCCCTTCCCATCACCTGAGGCTCCATTTTGTCACCTGCTCTGGGGTGGACTCTCACAAAGCCCTGCAGAAACAGCAGTGGCTTGGCTGCTGAGCAAGGCAGTGATCAGGGCAGGAAGGCCTTAACAGTAAAGCCTCTTTCTCTCAGCATTTGGAAACACACTCCATTTGGAAATTTCCTTTGTTTCTGTGTGTGTGTGTATGTGTGTGCACTATAGACAAAAGGTTCTCACATTCATTCAGGCCAGTCTTGCATCGAGCTGAATCCTGACCAAGAGCAAAGCTGTCTTCTCTCCCTGCTGACTCTAAAGAGAAGCAGCAATGACTCACTGGTCTTCACATGGAGATTTCACACGTTTGCCTTAGCATATATGCCAGTTCCACTACATACAGCCTGTTTAGCTTACAGCACTGCTGACTAGAAGGACGTACAGCACCTCCACATCCCTGCTGTGCAAGATAAGCATATGGTACTGATATGAAATGTAATTGATTTTACTGGCACAGCCTGTCCTGCAGCTTGCAGGCAACAATCTCAAATAATTTAAAGGAATCAGTAATCTGCTATTAAATTAAAACTATTAATATGTGATTTTGCTTTTTCAAACACCCCAGTGAACTATTTGCAATGGCTTCCTTTCTTTCTTTGTAACTTCAGCCTCCTTCTTTCTTTTTCCTTCCATTTATATCCTTCAAATGTACTTATCTGAGCACTCCTGAAGGATGACATGTAGAAAAAAGCTATACCAAGACATAATTACACTGGCATAGCTAACAGAAAAGACCTAGATGTTTCAAATGTCAGTAGATCTGAAGATGTGTGGGCAGGATTTACAACACTGGTATGTTGCCACTGGTAACTGACTGCATTTTTAACCTTCCCACTGCTGGCTAGCAGTGTGAAAAAGGATAAGTCTAGGAATTTAGCACTGGAAATAAACAAGCTCATTACAACCCTCTAAAATTTATTGTTTTGAAGCTGATACAAACAAGAGGAAGGATTGTATAAAGGTTAGAGAGGAGCTCTTTCTTCCTAATAGGCAGCCTACACAGCACCTAAGCCTGTTTCCTCTGCTGGATCAGCCATGAGGACCAGTTTTGGTCACTCCATATAGACGGGAAAGGAAAGAGTGAAGCTTTTGCTGGCAGCATTTAAAGGCACAGCCATCTCAGGCAAAAGATACTTGATGGAGTTCCACTGTCAAAAAGTTGGCAGAAGTCTCCTGCTGAGAGTGAGCAATTTGGAGACACCAAGCAATCTGACAGACTATTAGACCATATAGTGGAGTCAGACATCTGATCTGAGGCAGGGAGCAGTTGCTGACAGGGGTGTTACACCCACAGCTTGGGGTTGATAAGTGAGGACCAAGGAGAAGACCAAACTTCTTGGGCACATAATAGTGGTATTATTAGGGTGCTTATCTAGATGGAGGAGAAAAAAATTAGGGCAGGATTTCATGAAAAAATAGAATATGTGAAAGGACACAGAGAGAAGAGAAAGCCTTGAGGTATGTGATTGCACTTCAGATGTTGTGCAAAGAGGGGGGATACTCCCATTCCTTCTGAGAAGTACTCATTGCAACAGAATCCAGGCCAGGAGGCCCCATACAAGCTAATACCATGACCTGGGGAGAGTTACATGGGACTAAAACTATGTTATTGCCCTTAATTAGAAAAATAGCCTCATATCTAGAAAACTCACTGAAATTAAGGCAACCACACCTGCTCAGCACCTTGGCATTTCACAGGGACTTCACTTCAGCAAGGAGGGAAATTTCACTGGAAGGTGTGAGCATTCAACTGCTCCATTACTGTTAACCCTAAATGTGCATTTAGAAGTCTTTTAGGCAACCAAATAAAAAACTGTGTGAAACCATTCCCGGTCTCAAAACACCATTTGCTGGTTTTTTATGATGTTGGGGAGAGCAAACTGTAGATGTCACAGCATTGCCTTTGCTAAAAAGAAGCTCTGTGCCTATCAGCTCACAAATTCCAGCTGAGAATGACAGAAGAGACAGTGCTCTACTCGTGCTGCAGTGCATGTGATTTAACAGCTCTTCCATTTAAAGACCTTTAGGAGAATGCCAGTCTGTTCCTAGTTTTAACCTTTAAAATGCAGCAAGGACTTCAAGAGTGACTTTGGCATTTCTCAGTGTAACCCACACCTCCCACATACATCAGGGATGACTTTAGAAGCAAAGCAGACAGGGAAGCAGACATGTATGAATATGTGCAATCTGTGGACCCCTGTAAAAGGATGCATGTCTCCCAGAATTTCGCCTTTATTCCTCTTGGCATCATTCTAACTCCTCATGCTGAGAAGTGGTGTCATTTTTAGCCTCATTAATTTTCAGGGCTTCCCCTTCCCCCCTCCACTTAATGCTGGCAAGTCAGCTACCACGAGTAAAGCAGGCAGCAGATTTTTCTGTGTCTCTCAGAGTGGTAAATAAAGTTGCTAAAAAAAATAATTTAAAAAATTAAAGAAACATGAAGTTCTTCCCAGGAGCAATGTTCTCTGCATGATCCAAGCATCAGTTGCTTTTGTAGTTACGAGCTGTGGAGATGAGATTGTCTGGGATCCATCTGTCCTGCCCCAACATGTCAGAGTCATGGGGTATAGCTCAGCTGCTAGGAGATTGCTTATTCTTAATTCATTTTGAAACAATACTGTGGGAGCAAAATCATTGATGCCTTCACCAACTCAATTTCTTGTTTTGTTTGCTATTGCTAGGGAATAGGAATTTTTGTATAAAGCTTATTCATCTTTTATTGCTTTCTCAGGGAAGTAATTTTGTTATGCCCTCCATGATGACTTTTCATGGGACCTTCTAGCCTTTGGTGTAACCTAAGGACAAGATTTTTTGCAGAGGTAGGCATCAGGCCCCCCATCAGCCAAAGCCTTCATGCAGGTTGCAGTATCCTTAATCTAGTAATCAATTTCTTTAAGTAATGGATTTACATTTGAGCTGTTTGCCCTGTTCTTTGGGTGCAAAGCCATCACTGGGCCAGGACCAAAATGTTATGGCTGGTCTGCATTCCAGCCTAGTACTAGTGGGGCTCAAGCATTTTGTGTTACTGCTCTGGGTGGCTGAAACTTTGTGACTGAAGTGAGGGGAAAGCTGAACTGAAATGTTAAAATGAAAGTCTCTGCTGCCCTGGGGAGTGCCCTGGGGCTGCCCCTGGGGCCCACCCTGTGATACTGCCAGCAATGCACACCACAGGATGACACTGTGGGTGACCTGCCAACAGGTGTCCCTTCACAAGGACCCAACATGGTGTGAGTAAACCTGCTGTGAGCCTGGAGCGTGCTCAGCCTGCTGAAGATGGTTTCCACTTTGGCAGTGTGCGTGCTTGGGGTCGTGTCCACTTTTCTGTCTGAGGATGTCACTCTGCAATGGCCTCTTTTTCCCCACTACTGGTTCTCACATTAAACATCAAGAAAAATGTGCAGTGCAAAGAATGGACTTTTTTATTCACACTGCACAGGGGCTCAGTGGCATTTCTCAGAGGCAGTGTCCAGTTTAGGTAGAAGGATGAAGAATATCCTTCTGTTGGCTCAATTTTCTTGTACAAACCACATGATACAGAGCAAGTGAGGCAAACTAAGATGCATGAAAAATTAATCCAGCAAATTATTTTGCTGATTATTATGTGGCTCCACAATTCTCTACATTATCTTACATCAAAACCTAGCTGAGAAGAAGGCTTTAAAGATAAATTCCAAAACTTCAAGTGATGGTTGAAGAAGTATTTAGAAAAATAAAAACATTTAAAAATGCTATACCTGACTAACAAACCATATCATATATAGTTATATGTCAGATGGAAAGGAAGCACCATTATAAAAAAAAACCAAAAGCATAAAGTAATATCTATGGAAATGTGCAAAATACATTAGGTAAGATTTGAACCATCTGAGACTCTGAATTTCATACTTTTGGTTTATAGAGTAGATTTCAGTGAATTCATTTGACTTTTTAGAGACCAGAACGTTACTGCTAGTTTCACATCACTAGAAGATACTAGGAATAACAAAATTGTTCATGGCAGATATTATAGAACACACAAATACATTCCTCTTCTTGGTTTGGTGTTTGTTGAGGGGAGTTTTGATTTTTGGGGATTTTCTTTCCATTTTCAAACACATCTCTAAGTGTAGTAAGTGTAGTCAGTATTTGACGATAACATGCAAACAAAGAGCACTGCAAGTGTCTGTTCATGGAATCTGCAGTGTCTAAAAATCACATGAGATTTTTTCCAGGCCCAAATTTCAAGCCCATGACCACATGCCAAAGATAAAATGATGAGAATTACAATAGTGGGAAAAATTTTCTTCATCACTGAGAAGACTTTGGTCAATATAATGATGACTTTTTTTTTTTCAAGACAATGTTTTGATGGGGAACATGGTGAATATTTGGGCACTATTCAAATGCTGGAAATGCTTTTAAGTTGGAGTAAATCCACTCACTCAGTTCCAAAATATTGCTGCAAGGAAAATCTGTGTTAGGCAAAAAATAAATCTAGAGCTATCAGAAAACCTGAGGGTGCAGGAATTTGAAATTTAAAAAAACCCCATATTTAGTCATCTCACTATGCCATTCTTTGCGTATTATGGCCTGAAACTAAGGCTATAGGGCTATATTTGACTCTGCTTAGCCATCAATATCCACTTACTGTGAGGGAGCAGTGGTTGCAGAACCTCCAAGTTGCCAATTCCCTTAACATTGCATGAATCTTGTCGTGCCTGACAGTTTTCATAAAGACCAAGCTCCATGAGACTGAAAAATCTCCTGAGAACTCCAGATTTTGATTACAAGGAGAAAAAGCAATGTTGTAATCCTCATGACTGTAGAAACAGGAGAAAAAAATTATCTTTGCTGTGCTCCCAATATGCTGAAAGCTCATTAACCCAGAGGGAAATTAAGCATGTCTGAGAACTCACCATGTTTAATTTTTATTTTTTTCTTTCTAAACAGGAAGAAGAGGAAGTCAGAGACGGTTCTGATATTTTTGAAACCTGGTAAAAGCAATAGTGGAATTCAGGTCATTAACTTCAGCTGAAAACAGAGAGAAAAATAGACTCCTGTCATTAAGACACAGAATTTTGAAACAGGTGTATGGTAAAGTGCAGAGTGGTTTGTTTTTTTTAAATCACCATATCACAGGAACACTAGCAAATGAAACTGCCAGGCAGCATACAAATAATAAATAAATGTTGTCTGCAATTCCTTTTCTCTGAATTAATAAAATAGTCTGGTTTTTTTAGAATTTGATTGCCTTGCCTGTTTGAATTGAAAATGCACAAAGCATCAGAGGATCTCACAGAGGGACAAGCCTGACATAGGTTGCTTTGCATAGTCATCCTACCGTATATCAACAAATAAGCAAGAGCTGCATTTTTTGTTTCTTCACACCCATTTTAGTATCAGCCCAGTGGAACTATTGCACTGAACACTGTATCATGTGCTCATTGTGTTTTATATGATGCTTGGAGAAGCACAGGGTTTCTTATTAATGAAATTCTGCTGTGCAGCAGATGTATGTGGCAGCCATATATGATTACAATACACAATAGGAAGTGCTCATTTCTACACTGTTTCTAGGGAAGTAAAGGGTTACTAGGGGAAGTGGTGTTTTATCACACATTCAACATTGCACAAAAATAGCCTAGAAGACCAAAATGCTTACATTGAAGTCTCCACATTTCTGTAATTAATACCACAATGATCTATTTTAGATATGGTTAGCATATGCTTTCTGTCCAATATATGTATAGTTAATGATATCTGGAGACATGCATGAAAGGGAGAGAAAATCTTCTGAGAAATACTGAGAAAGGAAGAATTTGTTTCAGTACCGAAGGGCAGAGCTTCTCAACACATCACCTCGGCAGAGCTGCCTCTCGGCTGGGGGTGGGGAGGCAGCAACACCAGACTCTGTAAGTCTCATAGGGCTGGCAGACTGTGCCTGCACTGAGTGTAAGATCAAAACCCATATGCTTCTCTTTCTAATGACCCTTTCTCATAGCTGGGTTTTGGGCTTTATTTTTTTTTTTTCTAGTTAATTTGTGGCAGATGAAAGTTTCTAGACTGACAACCGAAGAGACTGATTTTATTAACAACACCCAAAAACCAGTCCAGACACAGACCTGAGTATTACAATCGATTCCAAGCCTTCATGTTTCACATCATCAATTGCATTGCCGTGAAATAGGTGTCAGATGTGACCACCTCAGTACTGCCTATGCAAAGCACGGCAAAGACCTGCCACATTTTTCTTTGAATGTATGAAAAGAGCTGAACAAGGAGCAAAGCAGGGGATGATTGACTTCAGTCAGTAATCCCTGAATTTGACCTGGAAGGTTTTCTTCACAGTTGATTTTGTAATTTTGTTCAGTACTTGATGGCAGAAACAGAGCTATAACAGTAGTAGTGACTTAGTGCCTTATCTCCTGAAAACAGATCTGAGCTTCACCACCTCGAGCTGCAGTTGGTGGTACCCTTTGACCAGCGCTGATCACTTTGGACGCGCAGTTCTGAAGTCATAGGCCTCATTACTCATTACATTTTTGCTGAACTATGCTGTATTACAGCATGCACTTTCATTGACTTATGCAGAGCTGTGTATACCTCATGCTTTGCCTCCCTCAGAAATACCTTGCTGGTTTTTTCCCATAGATAAATCCACACTAAGCAAGCGCTTGCTTCTGCTCCTCTGTGCACGTGCAGCTCATACTGTACACTTCTGCACCAAGTCGTGTCACATCCCCTGCTACCTGATTAAGATCAGTAGCTGGGAGTTGATTAATTGACTTTTCAGAACTCAGCTTGTAAGTTTCCCATCTTTCCCATTATACATGGGGAATAAAATCAGAGCTTAAACAAGCACAAGAAATGGTTCATTTCCTTCCTGAACTCATCACCTTAAATTACTGTGAAGGTCCTTATATGACACCAGGACTTCCTAAATTTTCCCATGGACTGCATCAAAAAATCTCAAGCCCGAACTGAGATTCTTATCAAACACTCAATTCTGCAAGTTTTCGACTGGCGGGGGGGCTGGGGACTGTGCCCACAAGCATGTGGCACCCCTCTGGCTCCCATCTTCTCCAGAAGCACAGACATCCACCAAATCTCCAAGGAGAGGAGCCCCACTGCCCTCAGTGGTGTAAAACCAAGGACAGCTTATTGTTGCAGTCAGATGCTTTTAGGAAGCAGTGATAGGATGAAACCCCAAGTCTACACGACCCCACCAAGTCAGCAGCCTCAGCAAAACTCAAGCTTCCCCAGAGGGACTAATTTTGCTTTATAGGAACTGGCTGAAATTAATGCAGCCTCAAATCCATAAGATAAAACTAAGGCACTGCAGAAGCATGCTCACCACCCTCCTACAGGTTATCTGACAGCATTTTTGTTTCCCAGAATGTTCATTACTCACTCCATTTTGATGAAATTCATGACTACTAAAGACAACTCCTACTGATCTCCCTGGATCACAGGTTTTAGCCGCAGTCATTTGAAGAAAAATAAGAAAAAAAACGTCCCAGGCCTGAAAGAATTGCTGTAACCCAGCAATGGAGTGTGGCTATTTGCATGCCAGATTTATTATGATCTTTATTTTATAAGTTACCACAAATGTTTTTGTCCCCAAATGATCCATTTTGAATTTTTAAGAAGACTGTAGCTTTATAAACTTTGAAACCAGTTCTTAGGATCGAGGAGACTGTTACAAGATGTTCAAAACATGAGCAACATAGTAGCAAAATTATTTTTATTTCCATGGGACACCAACCACCAAATGCTTTACGAAACTAAAAAGCTTATGTTCAACCTTGGACTTAAAATTCAAGTTGCAGCTTCCTTTAAATATCATATCAAAATAACAAGCCTTAATTATTAAACAAATTAATTAGGGGTTCATACAACCGAGGCTGAATCTCTGCAACAGTACAGAATGGTTCTTAATAAAAGAGCTATGCTATGGGTGGGGCAAAGCAATAAACGCAGCCCGATTTTTTTCCCTTTATCAATCTCTACATAAAAGAAATACTTAAAGGAATATACTCACATGGTGACAAATTATAAGATATGCAATTTTTTACTGAAATCTGTCTAAAAACTAGCTTCGAGGATCACAAGTTTATGTACTGGTGAGCACACATACTGAAAAAAATGAGAATGGTGACTGATGTTTGAGGCATCTCCAACGGTTTTATAGTATCCTGTGTCTCAGTACCGGCTCTTATGCTTCTTATCCATTGATACAGTTCTCCAAATAGAGGACATAAATACCATCCAGGTTTTAAAACATTTTATTTGCATATTAAAAAAATTGTGCATTCCAATAATTAAAATCATTTGAACAAAAAAAAAAAAAATGGCACTCGATTAACTGCATTTTACAGCTCGCAGGACCTTGGTACAGCTTTGCATTTATTCGTGTGTTACTCTAGTTTACTGTAGTCCCACCCAAGTTCTTCTTTCATCAACATGCAAGCTCTTTCATGCCACCAGGACCAAAGCCAGACAGGCAGAGGGAAAGGCAGCGCCTTCATTCAGTGTCAGTAGTTCTCTCTATTCTTTTGATGTGAAAGGGGCAGTACAGTCATTTTAAACTTTATCCAACCTCTTTGCATCTTACAAAGTTAAACAGCTAAAAGAAGTAAAATAAGAAGGCAATGCTTGTGGAATGTACAGTGCATAATTTGGAAGGGCAGACTTCATTACGATTCACCCGCTTGCTTCTCCTGTTCAATTGCTAAAAAGGGGGAAAAAAACAGAAAAGGAGAAAGCAGAATGAAAATCGAGAACCTGAAATGCATCCACATGACAATTGCTATAAACTGCTAAAATAAATGTATATTTTTAGCTACAGATCAAAACGGGGTGTAGTTATTTGTAAATTAAGCACTGCTAGGCGGTGGGTTCAGGTTTTCGCTGTCTAGCACAGATATAGCCGTGTATCCTCCCTCCACCCGCCGCACCCCGGCTCCCGCCTGCCG
>VYZP01070180.1:0-13634 GCA_013400635.1 Hypocryptadius cinnamomeus | reverse complement strand
CCGGGGGCGGGGGGACCGCGGGGGCTCCGCGCTGCCCGGGGCCGTCCCCCGGCTCCATCCCCGCGCTCGGGTGCCGCGCCCCGGGGCGCTTCGGAACGGCCCCTCGGGGGAGTTTGGTGGAAAAAGGGGGGAAAGCCCCAACTCGCGGTGCGGGGGTGAAGTGCGGGGGGAGCTCGTCTGGGCTGGGGGTGACGGGCTGCGGGACCGCCTGTGTTCCACCTGCTGCTCGCAGTTTCCCTGTCGCGACAGACCCGCCGTGTGTCCCGATAACCCAGCCTTGGCCGGGGGCAGCGGCTCTGCCCCGGCCCTTGCGGGGTGCCCCCGGGCGCGGGGTGCTGCTGCCGGGGAGCCCCGCACGGCTCGGCCCCGCACCCGCCGTGCGCGCTGGGTCCCGGTCCCGCACGGCCTCCGCTGGCTCCCCTCGCTCCTCCTGCGCTGCGTTCGTGATTCCGCTTCTCCCCCAGCCCAGGTGCATCGTCTTTTGGGTGATGCCTCGGTGTCCCCCCGCAGCAGCCGCTCAGCCTGTGCAGGGCAGGTGGGCAGCAGCCTCCCGGTTGTCCCCGCCGGTGTCCCCAGCCCTTGGAGGGGTCGCCTGTCCCGAGAGCCTCTGAGAGAGCCGGAGCGGAGCTGGGGCCTCCTCTCGCAAACTTAGCTCATTTTTTCCAGGCACGAAACCTCGCTGCGAGCAGGATAAGCTGGAGGAAGGAGTTTCCTCCCCTCCGAGCCTCCGGAGCGGATGGCCCGCTCCCCCAAGGTGCCGGGTGGCTTTGCCGCGAAGTCGCAGCGGGGTTTCGGGGGAGATGCCAAGTCCTGCCTCGGCACCCCGGCGGTCCTCGCCTTGCTGGTTATCAGTGTGTGGGGGGAAGGACGAAAATAGCTTTGATAAAGCGGCGAGTTTGGAACTCTTCCTCCCACTTGGCAGCGGGAGCCGTTCCGCCGCGCCGGCCTCGGCTGCCCCCGGGAGAGCCGGGCTTGCGCTTCCTTCGCTGCCTGGGTCCCGCGGCTTCCCATAATAAATCCAAGGCCAGCGTTGAACCGGAGGGAAGCCGAGCTCCCGGGTCATCGCTCTGCCCTCGCTGCCCCTGCAGCAGTGTCAACACAGAGTGAGCCGGAGCGGTTTGGTGTCGTGCTGGGATTCCTGGGTTGCCTTGGAATAGCGCGCGGCTGGAGTGCCTTTCGTGTTATCGTGCTGGATCTGTTTAGTCTTTCGAGCTCTTCTTTCCAGCGAGTGTATAATGAAATACCAGGGCAAATACTTGAGGCATTCATAAATTACAGCGTTAGATAATTTGTCTCTGGATGCGGACGGAGCTCCGAGCGCCGCTCGCTGCAGCTGACGGACTCCAGATAAGGTAACGCTAATTATTTATTTCTTTATTCTACATCTGGCCTGTCAGGCTTGAGATGAAATATTCTTTGGGGCACATTGAAGCAGTTGGGTTGGAGAGGAAGGTTGCTGGTAGTAGGGACATGGGGAAGGAAGGCTGAGCATCCCGAGCCGCTCCGGTTGGGAACGGCTGCTGTGACAACGTGTGATTAATGGGATTTGTAGTGGTGCTGCTCACCCATTCTCACTGATTTTTCTGCCTTGCAGCTAAAAACAAGCACTTTGGGTGTCCTGGGGTGCTGTGAGTGCATCCCTTCAGTGATTAAAGCAGTGAAATGAGGTGCTTGCAAACAGCTTTATTTAGAAAGTTATTGTCCAGCTTTGGGGTACATGTGGGGTTCCCAGCAGCCCTTCCAAGCTGCGCTGATTATAAACCCAAAGTGTGATCCCATACATGTGATGCTTGCATAAATTGGGCTGAAATTACTAAATAATTAATTCAAGAGTAGTGATCAATGACATTTCTCTCCTGAGGACCATGGTCAGACTTCGTTTGGGGGGCACCAGTGACCACAGAGCTGTGAGCCCTCAAATGTCCTTCAGCTGCTGAGATGTCCTCAGTGAAGAGGCCGAGTGCTGTGTGTGTTGTGATTGTACAAACCAAAAGATACTCCTCTTCCTGACCCTTTTTTCTTTATTTTAAAATTATTTTACTCTCCCACCCCCGTTCCTGACCTGAGGCAGGAGGAAGAGGAGCATGGGGGGAAGGACGGGGAGCGATGGTCAGCGCTGAGATTTTGGCCGAAACCTCACCTGGCCGCATGCCAGAAATGACCTCATGACAGGAGTGAGATTTGGCAGCTCGATAACGCCCCGCTTCCCTATCTCACAGGGTATCCAAATATGTAACTCATTTGGGATGGAAGGGCAGATTTTCATGGCAGAGGTTGAGGCATTGTAGTTCCACATCTTTGTCCCAGAACCCGCCGGGTGTTGCATCACCGCGCTGGCTGCGAGATGAGGAGTTTGTTAGAGCTGCTTTAATTCATTGACTCTTCAGTGGCTCAGAGGTGTGAGAGAGGGTTTGGGGAGTGGTGGAGCCTTGGCTGGTGGTGTAAAATCCAAATAATCCCTCTGGATGGGTGTGCTGTGGGATGGGAGAGGGATTCTGTCAGGCAGGGTCTGCTCATGGAGATCCACATCAGGGTACTGTGTCCCTTTAGAGAATTTTGTGCCTAAATTAAATTGTATTTTGCTGTCAAAAAAAATCATCCTTGCAATATTTGAGTTGTGCAGAGCATCATTTCTGTGCTTTTTCTCCAGCCAAATCTGTGTCGTGCCACATTTCTGCCAAAACTTGTTTTTTGGCCAATTCTGGGTGAAATGTGTGCCCTGAGAGTGTCCCAAGATGGGGATAAAAACTTCCAAAGCCTGGAAATGGGATCAAAAGCCATCGGTTTTGTCAAACTAATTGTGGAGACGCTTGCAGCTGGTGGGGGGAGGGAGGGGAGGTGCTGAGTCATCCAAAAAAATGTGCTGAGCAGCAGTTTGCTTACTGGCATTTCACCTTCCCGGTGCCAAGGTGTCTGATCTCAGTCTCCACTTCTCACCTTTGTAACAAGGGATGTTCCCACTTTGGAGCAGTGCCCGTGTCGGTATTCCTGGTCCTTGCTTTCATGGAGTAGTTTGGGCTGGAAGGGACCTTAATGCTCATTCAGTTCCACCCCCTGCCACAGGCAGGGACACTTTCCACCAGCCCAGGGTGCTCCAAGCCCTGTCCAGCCTGGCCTTGGACACTGCCAGGGATCCAGGGGCAGCCACAGCTTCTCTGGGCACCCTGTGCCAGGGCGTCCCCACCCTCACAGGGAAGAATTTCTTCCTTTCTTTTCCCTCACCAGTGTGAAATTGCAGTTATTTTCCCCTTTTTTCGTTAATTCTGGCTCCAGAGTAAGAGGCAGCTCTTGGTGTGGTTGGCACTAAGGCTCTAAAGGTGTGGAAGCTGCTCCAGAGGCTTCTCCCACCCTGAGCATACCTGTGGCTCATCCATGCATCTTCACCCCTGTTTCTGGCTCCTGCATCCCAGCTGAAACCTGCCCAATGTGCTGAAAGCTTTGAGCAGAGCTCCTGTTGGAAGTGCTTCTCCAGCCTCCTCTGGAAGCAGCCTCAGCACGGGTCCTGTGGGCTCTGACCTTTAAATCCCTGCTCAGGGCCTGTGTGTTGGGATTTCATGGCTCTGATCCCGAGTTAGGGAAAGGCTGGGTGTGTGCAGTGGGAAAATGGTGATTAGGGATGTGCCCTCACAGTGGGTTTTCCCTCAAATTCCACTTTGTGGTCCTGCTTGTAGCTAGAGGAAGCTCTCAGAGGGAAATAAAGGGAGCCTGCAGAGCTCTGTGGCAAATGTCAGGCTCTGGTTACCTTCATTCACAACTCCAATTCTCTATCCCTGCTGCTGTGCCTATGAATATTCCATGCACAATCTGGCCTGAATCCAGAACTCCTCCTGTTGAGATGCTGCAGAGTGGCAGGAGCGTGGCAGTGGCTGCGGGATGTGTTGCATCCTTTGGGAAATTAAATGCGGTGTGAGCTCTTCCCGAGGGCTGGAGGTGCATCCCTGCATGTGCTCTGGGGTGAATTCCTGTGTGAGGAGAAACCTTTGGCTGGGTGGGAACAGCCTGGCTGGTCCTTGGGAATTGTGGAATCACAGAAGGCTTTGGGGTGGAAGGGACCTCTCAAGGCCATCGAGTCCAATCTCTGCCACAGGCAGGGAAACCTTCAACTCCACAGGACCTTCCCAAAGTCCTTATTCCCAGATTTATGGTGCTGCAAGGGTGCCTTTCCTTCTGCCCCCCCGGCCTCCTCCAGGGGGGGTTTCATTTTATATTTTCTGCTCATTCCATGAAGGAGAAAAACTGTGACTTTGTGTGAGGACCAGGAGGTTTTATCAGCTTTAACTGAGTTCCTTGATGGAGAACATTGTTGCCAGAGTAAGTGTTTGACTGACCCATGACCAAATTGCAGGGTTTTGCCATAATTTTTCAATGAGTTCCCTGGCGAATCCTTGAACTTGGGTTTTTAACAACATTCAGTGGCATTCCAAAGTTATCTTCCCCTTAACCCCAGAGTAAATAGTGCCATATCAACCCCATATTATTTTAACCTTTTAACATTATTTTTCTTACCACATAATGACATAAATCTTCCCTGCTCTCCCATACACATGTAGTGTCTTGTAATGCTAATTAAACTGCACACCAGCCTAATTTTGCTCTCAGACTAATCCAATATATTTTTTTTGACTGGAAGCCAAACCCTGAGTGCTTCAGAGCATGCGGAGCTCTCATTCCAGTGTTATTATATGTTAATGGCTTTATATTTTAATATCTTTCAACACTTGGGGAGGATGTTATTTTTAGAGGTGTCTGGCTGCAGAAGGTATGGGTCTGTGAGGGGTTTGGGGGATGTGAAGCACTGAGTAAATTCTATGCAGTAAGTGGGAAGCGTGTCCCTGAAGAGGAGTAATCTGTCAGGATCCATTGTGCACAAGCATGGAATCACAGGGAGGTTTGATGTGATTTTTACCGTGGTGTAGTGGGAGATTTGGCTGCAGTTTTACCGTGGTTAAGTGGGAGATTTGGCTGCAATTTTAACGTGGCTAAGTGCCTTTATGGGGCGGTTTCAGTGGTAAGTGCTCTCTCGTTAAACTCTGGGTTTGTGTGCTAATGGTGCCGATGCCAGTCGGGCCTGGATGCTACTACAGCAGGAATAATCACTCCCAGATGGGTGTGGATGCAAACGAGCTCTTTCCCTAAGCCCCAATGAAACGCTGTTATAAGTGCAAAGTCCTGATGATGCAGGACCCCATTGATGGAGTGCCAGCATTGTAACACCTTCCAAATGGAATTGCCAGCATCCTCCTGCCTGGCTGCACCTCAGCTCTGGGGATGGAGCTGAGATGCTCTCCTTGGGGATGGCTCTTGCAGTGGAATCCCAGAATCTGCTGAACTGGGAGGATCCCATCGGGATTGGAGTTGTGTGGCTTTGCAGCTGCGGGCAGAGTGTGACACGAGGTGGCATCGTGTGGTGAGGGTCTGTGGCCATGGGGAGGGTTTGTGTGGTGTGGGGATGGTCTGGGTTCCATGGGGAGGGTCTGTGTTCCATGGTGTGAGGGTCCATGTCCATGGGCAGGGTCTGTGTTCCATCATGTGAGGGTCCATGTCCACGGGGAGGGTCTGTGTTACATGGTGTGAAGGTCTATGTCCATGGGGAGGGTCTGTGTTCCATGGTGTGAGGGTCCATGTCCATGGGGAGGGCCTGTGTTCCATGGTGTGAGGGTCTATGTCCATCATGTGAGGGTCCATGTCCATGGGGAGGGTCCCTGTCCATGGGGAGGGTCCCTGTCCATGAGGAGGGTCCATGTCCATGGGCAGGGTCCATGTCCATGTGTGCAGGTCCATGTCCATGGGGAGGGTCCATGTCCATGTGTGCAGGTCCATGTCCATGGGGAGGGTCCATGTCCATGTGTGCAGGTCCATGTCCATGTGTGCAGGTTTATGTCCATGGGCAGGGCCTGTGTTCCGTGGCTTTGCCGTGGTGGGAGCCGCTGGCTCGGTGGCTTCGTGGCAGTGGCTGTTGTGTGACGTGGCTTTGCCGTGGTGGGCAGGGAAGGGGTTGTTTGTGCTGTGTGGGGCTGTGGTCACTGTGTGGTGTGGCAGGACAGTGGCCACAATGGCTGGAAGCTGCTGGACGCTCCCAGGATGGAGGAGGAGAGGACTGGGGAGGAGTTGCCTCCTGCCAGAGCTGCCCCTTGCGGGGCCCTTGGGAGCTCAGAGCCCTCCTGGCTCCTCTCCTGGGCAGTGCCGGTGCCCCAGGGGTTAAATCCCATCCCTGTGTGACAGCAGGGTTAAATCCCTGTGTGCCAGGCCAGCGGGGTGCTGTCCCTGAGTGCTGCCTTTGTCCTTTAATCCCTCTTTGCAATTCCTGTCACCTCTGGGTTTTCAGGAGGCACAAAGCACTGGCAGAGGGGGGAGACGGGGAAGGTGTTCCCTGAGCTGGGCTGGAAGTCAAATCCACCTGGGAGCAGGTACAGGCTCCGTGGTTGTAAATTGTCTGCAGGTGGGAGGCTTGGGGAGATGCTGTGTCAGACAGACCCCATGGTGCTGCTTAATCCCAGAATGCCAGCATGGTTTGGGTGGGAAGGGACCTTAAAGCTCATCCCATTCCATTCCCTGCATGAGCAGGGACTTCTTCCACTGCCCCAAATTGCTCCAGCCTGGTCTTGGACACTTCCAGGGATGGGGCAGCCAGAGCTTCTCAGGGCATCTTCCCAGTTGTCTCTTCTCCCTTTTCCAGTTCTTGTTTTAACTGGATAATTCTGGCATTCCTTTCCAGAGAGTTGAGATCAGAGTGTCCAGAAAAAAAAAAAAATCTAAATTCAGATATTTTAATCTCATTCTTATTTGATAATAATATGTATATTTTCTAATAATAACTAAATCTTTGAATTCTTCCTTATATTTTCTGATCCACGGGGCAGCAGCAGCAGCTTTCCCCGGGTTTCCCAGGGAAGTGTGGGGCTAGGGATGTGGGGCAGGCACTAAATGGCCTAAACAGACCTTTGTGATCCTTCCAATCTTCCCCACGTGCCAGGCTCTGTGAAATTAATCCAGGAAATCATTGCAGAGCAATTATTTCCTTCAACTTTGCAAACAAGTTGCTGAGCTACTGGTTCCCTTAACCAGCACTTTATTCTAATTTTCCCATGGGATAGGAAAATAGGATAAGGCATGTAAAGCTGGCAGCTGGAACTGTTGCCAACCCAAGAGGATGGAACAGCTTAGGCTGAAAAACCGGGGGGTTATTTTAATTTTTTACTGCAGTTGCTGCTGTTCCTGGGGCTGCAGGAAGGTTCTGCCTGGAAAACTTGAATTCTCACGTTTTCCCATAAAACATAACCTATGACAGAAAATTGGGATCAGCCAGGGAATCGCTGGATGTGCAGCTGATGAGGTGCATTTCCAGAGCAGGATGAAGGGAAGAGCTGGGTTTTCTACTGCAGCTGTTTGTATCTTTTGAGTGATAATGAACTCAATGAGTAGTTGGCTGCCTTGGGGCTGTGGATGGGCTTGTTGGTGCTTGCTCTGTCTGTCTGGGGTGTTAACTCTTGCTGGGAAGGGGGGAGATCCCATCCAAAGGTGAGGGAAGCCCATCAGGAATTACCTCCACGTGCCTTCAGAGTAAATTCTGTCACATTACTAAGGTCAAAGGGGGATTTTTTTTTTTCCTAGGGGGGCAGGAAGGCAAAGTTTAAAGCTGGTAATTGTCCATTTTAAAGGAATATTAAGTCTTCTTTTGAGCAATATCTTTATTGTCAACTTGGGGTTTTCTCCTGCTGTTGACAGGAGTTGTTTTGGCTCAGAACACAGCTCCTGCAGAGCTTCCTGAACTGTGCAGGCCTTGATGGTGAAAGGACAAGGGGTGATGGGTTTAAACAAAGAGGGTTGATTTAGATTGGATATTGGGGAGGAGTTCTTCCCTGTGAGGGTGGGGAGGCCCTGGCACAGATTCTGTGGCTGTTCCATCCCTGTCAGTGCCCAAGGCCAGGTTGGATGGGGCTTAGAGTCACCTGGGCTAGTGGAAGATGTCCCTGCCCATGGCAGGAGTGGCACTGGATGGGCTTTAAGGTCCCTTCCCACCCCAACCATTCTGTTCTTCATTCTCTGGAAAGGGAATGTGTGCAGGAAAAGTCCTTGAACTGAAGGCTTCAGCTGAGCCTTGGGAGCTCAGCACTAATCCTGGCTCAGCTGAGCTTGGCCTTTGTGTCTGGTGAGATGCTGAAACCGAGAGAAAAACTCAGCCTTTTGCTGGCAGGGTGGATTTTGCTTAGGAGATGGGAGAGCCTCCGTGCTCAGCACCTGCAGGAATGCTGTCTGGTGTAATCCCTGTATCCTCTGGATGGAATCCAGCACTCCAGGCTCAGTCCAGTGCATCTCCCCTGTGTCCCCAGGGGCTGCTTCCTATTTCAGGCTCAGCAGCAGAGGGGCAGGAGAATGTCTGTGCCACTGCCAGGGATGCTGGGAGCCAGCACATTCCTAATAAAAGCAGGATTTGACTTCAAGCACAGGTGCTGGGCAGGTCGTTCATACTCCCCTGCGTGGCTGCAGGGCTTGGGCAATTCCAGATGTGCTGTGTCCCTGTCCTGGCTGGGATGGAGCTGCAGGAGGAGCTCTGGGAAGTTGAGGTCTTTAAGTGTTAAATCCCAAGTGCTGCTCCTGCCGGCTCAGCTCCGATCCCGGCGTCTGGCCACGTTTCCAACAACAGCCTGGATTTGCCAAGGAAAATGACGCTGGATGCAGCAAAGAGCTGTCAACTCTTTCCTCCCTACGCTGCTGGGCAGCTTTTCTCCTGCTTTCTGGAATAACTGGGCTGTTGGGGAGTGATGTGGAATTTCCCTCCATCCTCACCCCACTCCAGGCAGCAGCACCTCACACGAGGCCTGTGGGGTCCCTCTGCAGTCCCGTGGCTGAGGTGAGGGCTGAGGGTCACATTAAGCTGAGAATAACTCAAATTCTTCTCCTCTCGTACCTAAATGTTGGGCCCAGGGGGATTTTGGCTGGAATATTAAAGAACTTGTTCCTAAAAAAGGCTTTCTGAGCCCGGTTTTGTGCAGATGGGTTCAGGAGAAGACCCGCAGCGACCCCTGGGCTGGTGGACCCCCCCACTCTCTGACCATGGGCTTCTCTGTTGGGTTCTTCTGACTCAAAATTCTTTTTTCCCCATCTCTGAAGATTCTGAAACCCCAATTTATAAATGATAATTCTGCTAACAAGGATTCATGGGGTGTTTGGGGCAGCTACCCTTCAGTCAGATCCCTCTGAAGATCCCTTGGCTTCAAGCTGGATCAGGTACTGAAGGAGTTAAAAATTCCTGCTGCTGGTGCACACTAGCAGCGCCAGGTATCTCCCAGGGGATCCAAGTTTGCTTTCTGAAATCTGGCAAATAGCAAAAATTTTGATGTCTGTGAACAGCAATCACACCCTGAGGCGATGACGGCTGACAGGGAAGGGCTCCTGACATATTTACCGAACAATTTTCTTATCATGAACTGCTCAAAAAGCCCAAACCTGGAGAACAATAGCAACAAAAACCCCACTGCAGGGTTTGTCAGCAGATGCAGCTTGGAGATAACAAATGATTTTTTGCTTTTTGTTTGACTCCTTGGCATTTAGGGGTTAATTGGAGCGAGGCCAAATGTGGTGAGATAGTGCCTGAATCAGAGTTTTAAAAACACTGGGATTGGAAGGGTTTTAACTTCTGACTTCTGTGAGGCTCTTAGAGGCTGGTGAAGAGGTGGGTTGGAAACAACTGAAGGAAAATGTTTGGGTTGGGCAGTAAAAATTGACTTTGGAAGGGGCAGCCCTTCCTGAGACCCCAAAAGTCATCTCAGCCCTCAGCCCAGCTGGGCTTCCCCTTGTGCTGGGGCTGGATTGGTCTGAACTACTATTAAATGGGAATTAAATGGGAATAAATGTTTCTGTGAGGTTGTTGTGTCACGTGTTCATCCACCATCCCTCTGTCCTGGTTGTGTGTGTTTGGAGAGTGAAGCAAAACTGCATTTGTGAGAAACAGAGGGACTTTGACACGAAAAATTTGGAATAAAGTTGTAAAGTTGGTCCTGATCCAGCTGCTCCCTTTGATTTCACTCTGATATAGAAAGGCACTGGCCTGAAACTGGTCCAGAGGGCGTCCAGGATGCTCTGTGAACTCTGGCATGAGGAATTCTGAGCAATAAAACTTTGGAAGTGCGGCCTTCGAGGGCTATTGTGGAAGGAAGGGCATAAGAAACATGACACTGGGATTGTGATTCCTGGCAGGAATGCTTTGCAATGGGGAAATTTCAGTTTGGTTTGTGTTGCTTACATGCCTTTCTTCTCGCTGAAGGGCAAATGACAGTGTCAGCATTAAATGTGAGGAGCTGACATCTTCCCATGAAATATGCCTGACGTCCCCAGGACAGAGCTGGAATTACTGCAGCTCCAGAAATCCGCCTTCCCTGGATTTTACTTTTGCTCTTACCCTGAAAGGGACCCGACCGAAACGTTCCTGCTGATAAAGATGTTGGTCGTGGAGGGAATTGTGCTCCAGGGAGAGGTCTGAGAGCAGGAGGAGCCGTGGCTGAGCTGGATGTCCCCGTGTCCCTTTTGGCCCCGGGGCTCTCGTGTCGGGATGTGTCAGCCTGACGGGCGCCTGAGATGGAACAAAACCCAGGGCGATTGCTTGGATGTTTGGGTTTGTTTTTTTTTTTTTAAGGCCACTTCTCTGGGTTTGAAGATCTTGAACTTCTGTGGGGAAAATTTATGGCGGTTTAGAGATGGAAGAGATTGGCCATGCTCTCTGTGATGCCCTGTTGGTCCTGTGTCCCGGCAGCTTCTGTTGTGGTGGCTTTTAGGTTGGTTGGTTCAGCTGGGCTTGGTGTAGCCAGGGCTTCACCCCACAGGGTGAGTGATTTAGGGAGCTCTGTTGACTGGGAGCCAGTGGAGATGTGTGTGGCAGCTGGAGCTGCAGGAGGATGAGGAGTCACTCAATTTATCTTTACATCCAGTGCGTTGTGCCGCTCGCTTCGGAGGTCGGGAATTGCTCGTTGGGCTGAGCTGAGTTTGGGCTCCTTGTGGGCTTTTCCACCAAGATCTGCCAGGGTTGGCGTCCATGGGGAAGAGGAGCCTGTCAGGCTGCTCAGGAGGTGCTGATTGCTGGTCTGCAGAAGATCAGCAGGGTTGGGCTTTGTTGGCCAAGAGGTGTTAAGGGGTACCTTGCATGGGAAGGGTTGTCCAGCCCTGGCACAGCAGTGGTGGAGTCCCCATCCCTCTAGCTGGATGTGGCACTTGGGGACATGGTCAGTGGTGGCCTTGGTAGTGCTGGGGGAGTGGTTGGACTCTGATCTCAGAGGGCTTTTCCAACCTCAATGATTCCATGATTTTTCTCAGGCTTCCACTATCATTTTTCACTGCTGACATGCTCAGATTGGAAGAACTTGGGTTATTTCATACGGGATCCTTGTTTTCTTCTTTCCCTCTGAAATCCCCACAACAGAACCATTTGCACATAAATGAGGCAGAATTTTTGGCCAGCTCTTGTGCACACCTGTGCACTCCCATCACCCACCAGGAAATTGCTGCCCTGAAATGCTGCTCCTAAAATATTTGCCAAGGAATGGTTTGGGAAAGCTAAAAATTATTATTTTGAGACTTCTCACGTGGTCAGTTGTGAATTAAGGCTGCACAAAAAGAGGTTGTTCAAGCACATGAACTGTTCTTAGAAGCAGTGGGATGGGTCAAGATAGGACCACCCCCTTCCTATGGGTAGGAACACCTTCCACTATCCCAGGTTGCTCCAGCCTGGCCTTGGACCTTTCCAGAGATGGGGCAACCACAGCTTCTTCCATAAAATGATGGAAAACACTGGGCTGGAGGGGCTCTGGTGAATATAGAATTATTTAATATATAGGATGATTTAATTTCTGTTTCAGTAGCTCTGTTTGCCATTGGGGGCTGGGGTCAGCTGGGGTGAGGGAGGAGAATGGAGAGGATGAGGCAGCGAGTCCCTGCTCCAGCAAGGCAGGATTTCCAGCAGGAGAATGCCCTTGGAAGAGTGTGTGTTTGTGCCCACAGCCATTAAGCTCCATAATCTTGGTGTCTGTATCGACTTACAAATGAAAGCTTGCAGTAATTTGGAGCAGCATTTGAATTGTGAGTGGTAGTGATGATGCTGAGCTTGTCTTTTAATGCTGAGTTTGGAGGCTTTGAGGTTTGGATTAAAAAAAACTTCAATGAAACCACAAAAAAGACATTGGAAGCATAGCTGAACAGGTGGAACAAATTTGTTAAATCTGTTATTGGGAAAACAGCAACTTGCTTTTAAGAAATAAATCAATCTGCAGCTCAGTGTTTCATAATGAGGAGTGGGATAGGAAAATCTAAAAATATCTCCAAATGAGAGCTAATGCTCCGAAGGAACAGATCCAAACTAGAATATAATATTGCCCATTGTGGTGACAATAAGGATTTTAAAGTTCATTGAGATCCTTGCTGGGATGCAGATGGGACTTGAAGAGCCAGCATATTTCCCTTGGCCGGGTCCAGTTTTTATTTGCATAATAACTTATTATATGTATTGCCAGTAGCTCGCAGAGCCCCTGGTCAGGATTGGGAAACCACGATGAGTTCATCCCCCTCTGCCTGCTGAGACAATATATTCCCCAAGAACTGGGAGGGAGGCGTCTCTAGCAACTAAAGCAAGTGATTATGTGCTTGAAGAGGCAGGAAAAAGCAGAGTTTTAACCCTGTGAACCTTTGTGTATCTCAGATCTTCTCACCAGGACCCATTTCAGAGGTCTTTGTCCTTTGGGTGCCTTTGTCCCTGTCCTTCCTCCCGTGTCCTGAGCTTTAGCAGCTGATTTTAATGAAGTCAAGGAGCTTTTCCAGGTGGAAAACGTGTCCTGGGTTTTCAGGAGATGGGGCATCTGTGCTGTGGTCTCTGTTATTGTGGAGTTTGGGTCAAAAGGGGCCTGGGTGATCATCTCCTTCCACCCCCTTTTCTGCTCCATTCCTTAATTCAGGCAGCAGAGCCAGCTCTGCTTCCATGTTTCTTGGAAAGCAATTCCCCAGCCTCATCCCTCTCTCAGCAGGTTCTTCCTCCTGTTATTCCAGAGTTTCCCTTGCTCAGCAGAGCCTGGGTGCTCTGTCACACCCAGCCAGGCCAGGCTGGGGCACTGCCATCGCCTTCACGCTCCATCGTCCCTTTCTTTTGGGACTTGCTGAGGGTTCCTGGGCACAGGGGGCTTCTTCCAGTGCTGCTGTGGAGTAGCTGCTCCCAACTAACCAAATCCACATGGACAGCTGTTGCTCAGAGGGGAGTGGGTAAGTGCATCCATAAAGTTTGGGATTTGTGCTGGAGGGAGCGCAGCTGGTGCATGGCCATCGCTCTCTGGGAGCCCTCAGCACTTAAACCCAGGGAAACAAACCCCAAAACCTCTCCAGCTCCCAGATTCTGGTTGAGGAAAGAGCCAAGGTGTTGTACAGTTATAAATGAAAATGCCAGTTTTTCACAGTTTTTCACAGACTGGGATTGCTCAGGGTCAGGGATCGTGTGTGATGGCACAGCTTTGTTTTGGGGGCAGAGGAGGTTTATCTGAAACTGCTTTTGGCTGGATTTTAGGAAAAGATTCTTTCCCCAGAGGGTGTTTTGGCACTGAACAGGTCCCCCAGGGAATGGTCACGGCCTCAAGGCTGCCAGAGCTCCAGGAGGGTTTGGA
>VYZP01070178.1:215355-227735 GCA_013400635.1 Hypocryptadius cinnamomeus | reverse complement strand
TGACTACTTCCTCACAAATTCCTTTACTTGCAAGACCTCAGCATGCCCGAACTTTGGCTCTCTAGCCCTTGCCCTTGCTCTGAGCTTATCAGAGTCTGCCAGTGTTATCAGCTGAGGGACTCTCAGTGCTCTGATGCTGCAAAGAGACGTAAGCCCTTGGAGCAGTCACCCAAAACGTTCATGACTCAAAGCCAGCACCTGTAGGGCTCCTTGGAAAAGCTTTTCAGAGCTGTTATAACAGAAAAGCAGAATTGATGTGGTAAAACAGCTCCCAAAAGCTGCCGACCACAGCAAAGTGAAGGGAAAAGGCAGCCACTTACTCCAGCTATACAGACCTTGCCTGCAGCCCTGCTTTCAGCAAGTCGAGATGTAATTACACATCTATTCACCACCACTGCAGGTGCAAGCTGAGCAACAGCATGAGTATCGATGTGTGTGGGTGTGCAAATGCCTCATTACGGTGATTTGTTAGCACAGTGAGTGATGCTTTGTGTCCCATGAATGTGTAAATTAGGTGCTCAGCTCACTTGAGTGAAAAGCGTTTAACTTTGCCTCCCTGGCCCATCTCTCTGACAGACACTGGAGAAGGAAGTAGTTTGACTCCTAGTCAAAGTAGCAGCTTCCATCTAAAATCTAAGCGAGCTCTCTTGTGCTCTCCTTGGGTTTCTAACAATGGAGAGAAGTGAATCTTGAGGAATTAGTCGTGTTCAATCATATCTTAATCACATGCATGATGTGCTCTTATGCAGCATTAGAGTAAGAGGCGTCACATCTTGTGTTGTCATTTCTGGGACACAAAACTGGGGCTGTTGGCTGGCTTTAAATCATTTCTGGCATTAACGAGATTCTGACCAGAGGCTTTATTTCATGTTCAGGATCTGCGCTGCATTATTTCCTATTATATCACAATACCTTGCAAAGGAACAGCTAAGTTACCAAGACTAATCCTTTAAGTCTTTCTTTCTTTACGATGTCAGACAAAATAAGACTATGCCATATTTCTGTAATCTCTCTTCTATTATGAGAATATTATGATCTATAACAACAAAATCTCTAAACTGCACGATTCCCGTCGGCTCTGATATGCTTAGTCTTGTCCCTTTCTGTCAGAAAAGACATTTCTAAGTCTCTGTGACTTCATTTTAACAGACAGTATCTGGTTAAAAATCAGATTATTATTGTAAAGCAGGAAAAAGAAGTTTCCTGTGTTTAAAAAATGAGTATTTCTGGAAAACCATGATGTAATACCTAAAGTTCTCGTCTTTCTTCAAAAAACTACTTAAAATGAAAGTTAGTTTTCAAGCTACTGCCACTTTTTCCCTACTTGGATATGTACATTTAGATTAATCTGTTGAAAAGTAGATTTTGTTCCCAGACAACTTTACAGCAGCTACCAAGATCTAAAAAAGATTTCTGCAATGCTCTACTGGCAAATTGCAGGGGAATTTCTTGAGAGAGGGAGGGGAATTTGAATTAAAAACTAATTAAATAAACCCACCAGAATTAGCTTTCCATGCCTTTTAATAGAATGAGAAAAAAAATTTTTAAATATATATGAAGTGTATCCTTCTTCTGAGAGATCTGTCCTTTTGGGTAGAGGGAAAACATCATCCCATACTTTCTATTCAGAAAGTTTGGGTTTATTTCTCTGCTGGTATTTTATGATGTCTAAGCCACTAAAAGTATATTCAGTAATTTAACTCTTTTATAATTATTTCATTATAGCAGCCAAGCAAATCATGATCTGAAAATTCATAAGCTCATGGCAGTGCCAAGTGTTTGGGTTGGACAGGATGGGGTATTTTTACAGTTGGGTTTTTTTAAAAAGCTATTGCAAAATATGTCTATAACCCTAAAAAAAAATAGGTGAATCAACAAATATTAAATTCCAGGGTGCAAAGCAGAATAGATTTTCTGCAGGTGCAGTACACAAATAGCTGATTATATAAAATATCATGTCCCAAATAAGAGAGATGAGTAATGCCCCAGGTCATAGTGCAGCTTTTTCAGAAAAGGTTGGTAGAACTAGAGACCCTTGACGTGTTGGAATAACGCCTAGAAGTTGTGTTGTGAGAGCAAGAGTGAGAAAAATATAAATGGAAAAAGTTATTGAAAACAGCTTCTCCTGCTTTTTTGCTCCTGGGTTCTTCTTTCACAAACAAGGGTTGTTTAACCCCTTCCTCTCCTGCCACCCACAATGACTTTGGAGCTCACTGGCAACTTTCAACCAAGGATGGAGTTGATGAAAAATGACAGCAGTGACCCTGGAAAGTGCTGCCTGCAGGCAGAGCCGGGGTGTGAGGTCAGGTTTGGTTCCACACCAAAGCAGCCACAGGAGAGCTGCTGCTGTGAGGCCATTGAGGGAAGACTCTTCATTAGACAACAGAGGAGCCAATCTGAAGACCTCAGTGATAAATGGGATTTTTAGCAGTTTAAGATCACACTGAGGGCTGAAAATGTTGGATCTGGAGGGAGGCAGGCTTTGCTGGCTTCTCTGCTGGTACAGCAGTAACACCCATTCTATTTCTCCATTTGGGAGAAAGGCCCCTGGAACAGGAGCTGCTGAATTTGCTAAGGCAGGAGAGCTAGCTACTAGAATGAACTAGACTGGAGGGCACAAAAGTAAAAAAACTGTAGAGAAAACAGACTGAGAAGTAAAAAGAGTTGCAAGAAGCTCTACCCTGTCACATGAGAATAAGAGAATATAAAGATGCACCAACCCAGTGAGACAGAAGGAATGCCAGTCTTCCAGACCAGCCTGTGCTGCCTCGAGTGATACCTCCTGGGACTAAAAAGAGATACAGGATAAATTTCTATTAGTTAGGGTTCCTTCTTAAAACATTTCCATTCATGCACAATATTCTGGATTTTTGAAGGACGCTACTTTGTACTTCTACATGTTAAAATTATCTTTTACTTGGCTTCCTTTCAGTTTATTCTTCTGGTTGAATTGCAGAAGCAAATGTACACCATAACACTAAGAAGTCTCCCTGCTATCCATCTTGACAGCTGTAGTTCACATTCCCTATGTTTGCCTTAAGAAAATCCACATCTGATCATGTCATCTGCTAAGTTCACCACTGCTGCAAGGGTTCAAGGCACCAGCCTGGGGCAGTGGCTGATATTTGCTCCCACTATAAATCAAACAGAATCAAGGGTTTAGTGAGGATACACAGTTTTTGTGTCACGCCATTCCATCCTGAACTGGCATCAGGAGTTTACAGTAAAATAGCACATTCTCAGGAACCTCTGTTTTGTTCCTAAATTTGGGGATTCCCAGGTGGCAGGAGCTCACTTATGTTCCTCACTTGCAGGAAGATGTGTTATTAAGTTCTCTGCAGTTAAGTATCTCCTGTGAAATCTGAAGTGATACTCACAGTTTATGTCGGTTCAGATTTTTCCATTAATTTTCTTGAGTTAAACAAGAAACAAGGCAAGTGGAGAATTTGTATGAGTCCAAGACTCCATTTTCTTTTTTCTAGAGCTTTCTTTGCATAGTTGGTAGTCTACTGTGAGTACATATTCTCTCCTTCTAGGCACTGTAACATTCAGCAAAGTCAAATGAACAACTGTCATGGAAGGAAACATTTAAGCTGAAGTTAAGTTGAAGTGCTGTATCTGAAAATAGGATGTTTTTTCTCCTTGAAACCTCTGCAATCCCAGAAAGCTGCTACCCAGTCTACAGAGCTGTTATAATTAAAAAAAAAAAAAAAAAATTACTTTTTTTTCTTCTATCCTAAATGCAGAGCTTACAAAATTACAGAAGTCCCATCTGCAAAGCATAAACTTCAGAGAAACCAAATTAAGTCAGTGTTGCATACACTATCACGTTCGTTCTATTTAAATATTCCACACAGATCCATCTCATTCATGATGGAACAATTACAAATGAACTTGCAGGGGCCAAGAAACTCTCTTGGAGGCTGATTTCCACTCAGGTTCTGTCTGAGCTCCCCAGGACAGCAGGGCTGGTTTGAGATGCTGAGCAAAGCTGCCCAAAGCATCAACCCCTGTGGCTGTTGTTTGAAGGCAGCACAGGAGACTGACCCTGACGATTTCATGTGGAATTTATCTGTGTTCCTCCAACCACCCTTCCCTTTGCTCCCAGACTGTCCTGAGCTTCCAGCCCCCATCAAGAACACTGTCCTAGGCTGGACACACCTCAGTCCTGAGGCAGAGCAGAATTTCTTACGTTCTTTTAAGGATAAAAACCCAATTCTTGGTGCAGGCTGTTTGAGAGATGAGATGCAGAGTTCTGAGAGCGACTGAATGAGAAGTGACAGCCATTCCCAGCAGATCAATATGGACAAGGCACAGGGAAGGCTGCCTGGCCTGAGGGATGGAGCAGCCCTCAGAAAACAGTGAAGGCTTCACTGGTTTGATGTAATGCAGTGATCTATGTCCACTTGCTGGTTATGCAGCAGCTGAACAGTTTGAGGATGTTAAAAAAAAAAAAATTAGATTAAGGAAATTAACACACAAACTGTCTCTTCATTATAAGAACAATTCTGAAGTGCTTTATGCACAAGGACAAGCCTTCCTTCAGCTGAAACCACAGGTCCACACTGCTGACCCAGAATATCAGTGTACTACAGAAAGCAAGAGAAGACCCCTTTGATTCAGATCATCTCACTGAAATATTTATGCAGACTCAAGCACAGAGCTATTGACCTGCCTCAAGTCGCTGTATGAGGTTCTCTCTGGGGCATGTATAAATTGTGTGTATGTTAGGCCATAAATCAACTTGAATTTCAAACAAAAGCATGGGATTTAATGGGCACAAAGAGTCCATTGTATTAGCATCCAAAGTGGCTATGTTTTGAAGCAAAATCAAGGCATCATATTTAGTTTTACTTACTCTTGGTATTTATAGACTTGACCTGCTTAGAGAAGCAAGGGCAATTAATTCGACATATTAAATTTTAAAAATACAAAGACATAAATTTGATTTTAAAACCCCATTTTATAAATAAATAAATTGTGTAGCCCATTCATTACAGCACGACTTGGGCAGTCTTGAAAGAGAACACCCAAATTAAAGATTTTGGGAAAAATTAACACTGTTACTTAACTGCTCTCTAAAATACAGTTACATTTCCAGATAAACATGACTCCCAGCATTATGTAACTCATTCCATTCTCAAAGTGTGGTGCAAACCTTAACTGAATGAATAATCTTAAACCACCTTCATTCACAGCTAAAGTGTGAAGAAGATCTTTTATTATTTAACAGACACGAGTTTCTCTTATTTGCACAGAGAAGCTTCTACTTGTGTGCACAAGTTATTAGGTGTGTAAATTAGGTCTGAGTTCTTTTACTTACGGTATGCAATCAAATCTGGGGTTTACTTTTATTTTAAAAGAAAACCTGAATTAAAGAGACAAAGGTAAACATAAAAAAGAAAGCCTGAATTAAAGAGACAAAGATAAACATTAAAAAACACCAGGTATTTCCAATATGATGACCTCACTCTCATAAATCCATTCTAGGTTTTAATGGTGTATAATCAGTATTTCCACCTCTTGGATAAAGAGGTTTTAATGGTTTAAGTGTCTTTTCAGCAACATTCAGACTACCTGCCAGCTTGGGATTTAGAAGAAAAGACAACTTTAAAACACTTTTTTCCCCATTAAAGCTCCGTATTTCCTTTACAGAACTCTAAAGTTTGGCTAAATACAAATCTCCAAACACTGGGAACACTCAAACCCTGGAAAAGCCTAAATCCTACCCTCAGCATGAATAGCATACTTATTAACTGACCTCATTTAATTCCTGCAAAAGTAGCATTAAAACATAACTTCACCAAGCTCTTGATTCCCAAAATAAACTGAGCATCAGTAAGTAAAATACTCAGGCAACAGCAAAAAGCAGTTTGTGTTAACTGTTCTCAAAAAGCAGTTCTCAAAAGCACAGTGGACCATTTCTTATAATAAAACTCCCATTGTAGTACTTGGTAATGTGGTGATGATTTTTCAGGTGCTATGTCAGAAAGAACTCTAACTCTACATTCACACAAATAGCAAATGTTCTGAGAAGCTTTATAGGATTCAATTTGGATTTCAATGGAAAGCAAAATGGGATATTAACTAATAGCCTGAAGGTTTCTAGTCAGTACTGAGTACTCCTGAGTACAGCCCCCATCAGGTGTGGAATGGTAACTTTCTGCAGGGAGCCCTTTGGTTAGGAATAGGAACTTCTGAGTGAGAGAATATCACTAAGTTTCATATAAATAAATCATAGGGTTCAGTTATAAACTGGAGCAAAAGCACTGATTAGATCATTTTGTCCATAAATTAATAAAGGAAAGTATGTAGGAGACCTGGTAAAATTCTATTTCAGAAGAAATATAATGTAGGTGAAATAAACTCTGTTAACAGAACAGACTTGTTGATAGAGAGAGATGAAATGGAAACCAAAATCTTTCTGGTGAAAAAACAAAACAAAACAAAACCCAAACACCTTTTAAAGGTGTCCTGGCTCAAGCATTAGGATCAAATTCGAAAATTCATGCAACAACTAAAGACATCCCAGATAAGCCTTTAAGTCCCTGATTTAAGCTGTGGTGATGAGCACGACTGCAGAAGGATGGAGCAGCAGCCCAGCTGACAGGCAGGGCACCCACAGCACCTCTCTGTCCTCCCTCTGCCATCAATTTCCTTCCATCTGAAGCACATGTTGGAAGTTAAGCACACACTTAGAAGATTTTCTGAATTATGGGCCTGGCATGAATAGATTTGCAGCAAGAATGACTTGAGCAGATCCAGAGAGCTGGCACCAATCTGTGTGCACTCCAGCTGAATTCCCGTTTGTCTTTGTCTTCCCTTTGCTCCATGCCAGCACCTGCAGCCCAAACCTACCACACTTTATTTTCAATCTGCTTTAGAGTTTCCAAACACCCCCTGCCAGTAGCTCCCAACATCTCTGAGGTTCCCAGTGTCCTGGTTAAGGGGACAGCACAGCTTTCCAGTGGCTCACAGGCACTCTAGCACTGCTCGAGACTCAGACTGAGCAAACTTGTCCAAGGAACAAATACAGCAGAAACGGGAGTCAAATAAAATCTTTAGAACCTAAATCAACCCAAAAATGTTAAGGGAAGACAATGACAGATATGGAGTGGCACAGTCCATCCAGGGGTGGTTACAGCTTCAAAACAGAAGACAAGAAAGAAAAAGCTGTATTAGAGAGTATCCCCACACCTGCTGTTTATTGCATCACAACTTTCCCTGGCTGTTACTGGGTGGCTGATGTCCTTCCTCACACTGCCTGGGAGGCCCTGCTGGGTTTCAGGTCAGCCTCCAGCCCAAAGAAAGACGATGTAAAAGGAACATATCAGTTTGATTCTCATCTCAGCATCTCTTCTTAGCATCCTAGAGGAATACTTACAAGAATGCTGCCTGCTACAGAACATTTGAATTATGAAAACTAGAAACAGTGATGGAGGACCTTTTAAGTCTTATGCAGTTGTTCTCCCCTGGAGTTAATTCAGAGCTCAGTGCTGCTGATGACACATGGTATCAATAGAAATAAAAAGGGAATTAGTGTCTGGTGAAGACATAATCATGTATCTCTGGAACAGCTACTCTGCAGTAGCTTTAACTTGTCAGGTCTTGAAGCACACCACACCAGAGGAGAGGCTGAGGAGCCCCCCTTCACCAGGCAGTAAGAAATTATGGTGACAGAGCTGTTAACAACATCTAACACCACTGCCTGCAGCACAACAGCTCCCTGGCTCAACACAGATCCTTCACTGGAGGACAAGGAACACATGGTGCACCACTGGCAAGGTCTGCTGGAGAGCTCAGTAATGCCCATCTTTAATTGTGTGGAGCCAGGAAGGAAAGGCAGCAGCACAGAGAGCAAAATGTGATGGCATCAATGTGTACTTCTACGAATTCAAATGGATTATCCCAAAATTAAGGGGGGGCAGGGGGTGACATTTTCACACATTGTCATGGTTGTCTGTATCTCCTCAAGTAATACAGAGTTTTGACATGGTGTGTTCTTCTCCAGTCTGTGCACCCCTCCCTTTTTTGATACAAATCAAATGAGATTGTCAATCTTCCCTCTGCCCTGTGACTGCTGGAGAGATATAATGAGAGCAATATTTTGGCTTCCTGCAACTGTCTCTCAGTTAGATGGTGATACTGAAATCTGTTCTCTTTAGACTCTCCCTCCTCTCTTGATCCTTATCTGGAAAGGTGGAAGAGGGGAAAGACATAAAAGATAAGGAGGTTCTTGACATCCCTGGAAGTGTTCAAGGCCAGGTTGGATGGGGCTTGGAGCAACCTGATCTAATCAGGTTAGGAAGGTGCCATGCCTGTGGCAGGGAGCTGGAACCAGATCATCTGTAAGGGCCCTTCCAACCCAATTCGTTCTAGGATTCTATGAATGAGATGAAATTCACTTTCTTAACAACAGCCTGGCCTAGAGACAGTCTACAGTTAAGCAAGACAGGAGTATTTTGATGTCAGTTTCCCAAACTAAGGACATCCTCCTATTTCAAGGCTTGCCCACTCATTGTGACAGTGAACTTAAACAGACTCAAACATGAAGCCCAGTGTTTGATGTACTACAGTAATTCTCATAAAATACTGCTCAGTGGCCATAAAATAGTTCACTTAAATACAGGCTGAAATGCATGATTTTATCTTAAAGGAGAAAATAAATAACTGATCCAATTAAAGCAAAGAAACACTATTTCCAGTACCCTCTGCATTACCAGTAGGACCTCTATGCACCATTTAACTACTGGAAAAAATCATCTTTTTGTCAGCAGAGCCTGAACTAAAGTCCATCTTTTCTTCTTAGACCATGACTCTGACATCTTTACTGATCACTGTGAGGAGCTGCTGTTTTAATTAAAGTTGCACATGAAGGATCTAAATCAGTGAATTTGTATCTCTGTTTTGGAATAAATAGCTATTAACTGTCCCTAGTTTAGTTTACTGAACATCTTGTTTATCTGACTTATTATAGGAATATTTGTAAGATTGTAGTGGCATGTGGTAATTTTGTAAGTTTTTTATATGTGATAAAATTCACTATAGTCTGTACAGATCACAGCTCTTCTAAATCAAGGTTATAAAATCGCTTTTCATTTCTACAGTGAATGCTTTGTGAGGAAAGGCACACTAGATAAGAGGCTTTATCATGAAGCCTTTATTGTTCAAGGCTTGGAATAATTGCAGCTTGTGCTGGCATTAGTCAGGACTGTGAGTCTGCAGGACTTCTCAAAAATCAACATCTAAGGCTACTTGAACCAGCCAGTTACTGAGTTGTCCCATGCTCTGGCTGGATGAAAACAGAGTCCTCTTTAAAATGAACAATACACAACAAAAACCTCACAAACAAGTAAATTTCAGCTCTGCTCTCACATGGGGAAACTCCCTTTGACATTTCACCCAAGCAACAGTTCATCAAACAACTGCAAATGAAGCACTGGGAAGGTGAACCAACGTCTGCATCTGCAGTGTGCTCATCCCAAATTCCTTGGACCTGATGCTCACATTGCTCAGGGTCAGCTAAAAAGGTGTGATTTGGTCCAGTGAGAGCAGATTCTGAGACAGCCAGCAAGGCTCCAGCCCCTGGGATGGGTCAGTTCCACTGGTTAAACTGGTGTTTCAGGAGGGAAAGGGAAATGAAGCATTGCATCACAGGATTTCCTTTGGGAAATACATAGAAATCTTTATGCTGCCAGCTCTACACTCTCAGCCATGGCACTGAAACTTCCTGCATAGAACTGGGCTAAACCAAAAACTCCTGTAATTGTACAGGTCAAGAAGATGAATATAAATATGTCTTTAAACCAAAAAAAACACCAGGAAATTTTTCAGAATCTAGGCTGCCTTCATCTATTCCCACATTTCCTACCCCAATATCCTTTCCTCAGTAGGCACAGCCAAATGAGTTGGTGCAGAATAATCCCTGACCACATCATGCAGCCAAAAAGCTGCTCCAAAACAAGATGGGATATGGCATCACTCAAAGGCCAGGTAAAAGGAGGAATGGTTTTTGTAGGGATCCTACATCCTATTATACCATATTTTGGTATAATTTTGGTCTGTTTGTCTGTAATTTAAACATGTAACTTAAATGATAATAACATTAATTTAATTTTTAGGATAAGGAAGAATCTTACATGTTCACACTTCTCTACATGGTTTGTCTGCAAGCAGAGTTGCGATGTAAACACAAACTTTGGACATATCATTTCCCATTCCTAAGACTGTCTTTTGACTTAGAATCCATAGATGATTATGCTGGTATAATGATAATGATAAAATTATTTTCTAGGACAGTAAAATAATATAAACTGCAATTATGTCATATAGCATTTATAATTCTTAAAATAATATAAATTGTATTCTGGATTTTTAAGTAGCCAAATGTATGAAGTTGCTCATAATGATTACTCACAACACTGCAGGGTAAAATTTTATCTAAATTAAGCAATTTACGTTGATTTTATTGTCAACTGGAAGCATACAGATGTTCAATACTATTTGATAAACAAATTCAAAACCTGAAAATCTTACCAAACATGCTAATCTTACCACTGACTATTCACACCTACCTGGACAAAAACCATATGTATTTAACACCTTTTGTTTCTCTCCACATATTGCATGAATAACAGAATACATACAAGACACCTTCTCCTGCATTTTAGCAGAGCTTCTGCCGTGCAATGGGACACTGGTTTATCTGATGGAGTCTGTATTAGGGGAAAAAACGCTCCTCGGTATTGACAGCTCCTTCTCCTAACAAAAAGCACAATAATGTTTATATCTTTGTCTATTTGTCGGACATGTTGTGTACTTTCTTTGTTGTGTATCTCACAAAGGCCAAAAGAATTAATTAGCAAAAAACAATCTAGAGGAATTAAAAGGGAGGTTGCACACGCCTTCCTTTCATTAGTCACTTCTGCTTCCAGAAATCAAATGGCAGAAACATACATTCCTCTTTCAGCCAAGATTGCCCCTTTGGGAGTGAGTCGAGCAGTTCATGTTAGAAGAGTCCTTTGTTCCCTTCACTTAGGGTATCAGAACAGTTGGTAATCAGAGATAAATCATCCACTGTTTGCCTTAATTCAATTTGTATTTCACTCCAGACCAGTGTGCTCACAATTGCTTGATAAGGCAAATAAATAGAAGAACTTAGATAGAAATATTAATATCCTCATTGGCTCAGAAGGAAGCAATACAGCAGGTGTATGAATAGAGCCTGGAATATTTTATTTATTCAGTAATCTGAGAAAGGGGAGCAAAGTTCAACCTGAAATTGCATCCAGGGACTGTCTCCTGTAGGCTGATAGTGCCTGACCCAAAACCTAATCCCGTCTCTAGGCTTAGGAATCAGTAGTGGGTAGTGATGATCAACACCCCATTCATTATGTTTACACTATTTTGATTACTTCTTTTCTCATAAAGAAACCTGACAGCTCTTGTGTGACCACCATCTATGCAGGGAAACTGAGAGTAAACTGGCTTTTACCCTTTGCTTCCAGCTTGTTGTTGTGCCTTTCCGTGCAATCACATCACATCAAAGTGATGTAGCTATTTGTTTCTTTTTTTCTCTAAAGGTCTCAACACTGATTAGATTCTGACGATCTGAAATTACTGAGTCACCACCAACAGACATTTAGAATTACTCCTCAAAGTGAAGATGAAAACACCATTTGCCATTGTTAAGAAAAAATCTAATCACAAATTCTATTTGTACATTAACGATTGGGCTGTGTCCCCTCAGCACCACCCTCTATGCCCACACTCCACAAGGAGATTACGCTTCTCCCTATGAAGTGAAAATTACCTTCTTGTGGGCAGAAAGCGTTTAATTATGACTCTGCTTCCCCTGTCTCCATGGCGATCCCATGCAAACAGCCTGCTTTATTAGCGCTCATTTCCCCTCCCCACAAAGTCATCAGTGAGCTCTGCGGGAGCGGGGGTCGAGCCCCGGCCGGGACGGCAAAGCCGCGGGGCGCGCTCGCTCCGATCCCGCGTGGAGCTCAGCCGCTGCACCATTTCGGCACTTACTGCGGGAAATGTGTTCCCAATTCCTGCCCGCCCGTGGCGGACGGGCTCCCTACGAACTGGCGGATGTTCCCGGCGCGCCCCGAGCGCCGCCGGCCAGAGCGGGGCGGTTACCTGGGTGCTCCCCGGGGCCCGCGGGGTCCGTGAGGATGCTGGGGTCACTCTGCGACCTGCCTCGCGGGAGAAAGCAGCCGGTCCCTTCTTCCGATGCAGCCATGAGGTGGAGGGCGGGAAGCTCAGAAGAGGAGGGAGGAGGAGGCGCTCATGGAGCCGGAGGCGGCCGGGGGACAATGGGGACGGGGGTGCGGCGGCGGCGGCGGGGCCGGGGCGTCAGCCGGGCAGGACCA
>VYZP01070178.1:92256-215334 GCA_013400635.1 Hypocryptadius cinnamomeus | reverse complement strand
GTCCGTGCGGGCGCTTTGCCCCGCGGGAGGGACCGGCGCGATCCCCCGGCACCGGGGCAGCCGCGGGGCTCGATGTCCGCCGCTCGCCTCGCCCCGGGGCCGCCGGGGGTGGGTGTCCCTCGGGGTGGGTGTCTCTCGGGGTGGGTGTCCCTCGTGTCCCGCGGGGTGGGTGTCCCGCGGGGGTTCCCTCGGCAGGACGGGCGGAGAGCCGCTCCGCGCCCCCGGGATCCCGCGCAGCTCGGCCGGAGCTGGGGCGGGGGCCTCGTGGCAAACGTGCCGCTCGGGTGCCCCGCAGAAACGGGATGCTCTGACTCTGCTGAGTAGCTTGGTTTGGGAATTTGTTTAAAGAGAATGACTGCTTTTATGGATTTTTGGGGTTTTTCGCTCCTCCTGTGCAGCACAGAGTGCCGGCAGAGGGGCTGCTGGTCTGTAGCCGGTGATGCAGGTCAGGTCTTCTTGAAGTTTTGACATGTAAAAAACAAGGATGCTTTTTAATCACTCTCCCAGCAAAGTCCTGTGGAATGCTCGCTCAGCACTTGCTGGGATTATGGGGTTTTTCATCTCATGTCTGCCTTAAACTCTGGTTTTGTCTCTGCATGGAACCAGTGCTGAGGAATACACTCACCTACAGGTAGATTTCTTTCTGACTCAAGAGCAGTGGTTATACATGTAGCTGGCCAAGTTCCTGTTGTGAGACAGGTGCAAGTTTGCAAAATGTTAGGGATGAACCTTTATCAGACAATTTCCCATCAATGCAGTCTTTCATTCCCATGCACAGAAGCACAGGTTGGGGTGGAAGGAACCACAGTGGGGTCACCTGGTCCAACCTCCCCGCTCAGGCAGGGCCATCACAGAGCAGAGGGCACAGGATTGTGTCCAGACAGCTCTGAAATACTTCCAGTGGAGGGAAACTCCACAGCCTCACCTGCACAGCAAAGAAGTTCTTCCTCATGTTCAGGTGGAACTTTCTAAGCATCAGTTTTTCACCACTGCCTCTTGTTCTGTTACTTGGCACCACTGAGAAGAGCCTGGCTCTGTTTTTACATTATTATGTGGAAAACATTTTGCTACTCTTAAATAAGGAAAATGGGGTTTGGCCATTTCTGAAAGCAGACACAAAGCTGTTGTGTTTTGGGGGGATTTAACCCAAATTTATCACACTGAGATGTGTGCTTGCAGCTTTTCTTTAAGCAGGAATTTCAAAGTTAGATATGTGTACATCTAATTTGGGAGTCACTTTTGGGCTGTGTGTCCGTGAGAGTCAGTTATCCTACTGACCTTTGGGGGAAAGAAAAAAGTGTGGCCATGGATTTAATGGTGGAGCTGGATGAGAAAATTCATCCAAGATTCCATTTGAGGGAGGCCCAAGTGTGGCTGTTGGGGTGGCATCCACCCATGGCTGGGGTGAGCTGCTGCATCCAACAGGGAATATTGTCCTGAGAACAGAACCCAAAAAGGGTTTAAAGTAAAATATCAAAGAGTTTCTGGTTCAATGAGCACTGCCCCTTCTTGGGGTGTATAAGGTAAATCCTAAGGAAAAAGCAGCATGTGGAGGTTTAATCTGAGCTGTGCCATCATGCCATGGAATACATTAAGGTGCCAAGTGAGATAATGAGCCAAATCTATTTTTAGTCCTAAAAGGAGAGGAAGTAGCAAGTTCTAAATGGTTTTTCTCTATATAGCTTTTAGGTCATGCTAGAAAATGCTGATGGTTTCTAGTGAATTCTGTGAAAGTCTGTTTGCACTAATCAATAGCTGCCTTCTGAGATGAAGAATGGTACTGATTTCATGTTTAAAATGTAGGGTTGAGAAGTTTCATATCAGATTTAAGCATTTGTATAAGACCAAATATATTAAAATATTTTCAACCCAAGAAAATATCTCCAAGACATCTTTAGTAGCTGTAGAAGCACACAGGATGAGAAGGATGTATTTTTAACCAGCTCCCATACTGATTGCCTCTGTAAAGGACATTTTATAGGATTCCTTTGGATTTAAAATATTGCCTGGTACAAAACAGTCAAACAGGGCTGGAATCTGCCTTGCTGCTTTCACTTAAAGAGCATTTTCTCTCGTCCCTGACAAACCAAGCACCAAGAGGCTCAGTCTGGGGAAAAATCCCTGGTGTGGTTTGTGCCAGCTGATGGAGCTGCCCCTGGACCTTGTTCTTTCCAAAATGAACCATCATCTTGTTTGGGAGAGGAGGTACCAAAAAAAAAAAAAAATTATTCAAATTATTCAAACTTATGTTGCTAAATAATGTCTCTTGTGTTAAAAGTAGGACTGTCTGCATGTCTTTTACTTTCAAATGTCAGAGGTGGAAAGCAGACATCTGTGGCACTTCCTTACCTTAAAGCAGGCTCTGCATTCCTTTTGGGGCAGGGCTTTAGGGAGGGAAAAATCAAAGTGAGGCAAAGTCTTGTCTTGTGTTGAAAGACCAACACCAAACAGGAATGGAGCCTTTCCACAGAGCTAAATAAAGCTGATGGAGGCAGGCACTAACTAATATATTCCAAGTGTATTGATTTGTAAATCCCTCTGAAATTTGAATGAAATTGGAACGAAAGTAAGCCTGGTTCTTACCTGTGGGTACAAAGCACCTGAAAAATTGTCCTCAATTTTCCATTTACTGCTTCATATGATTCTGTAGGTGTCACAAACAAAACTGTTTGCAGGATCAGAATGGCTATTAGTAGAAACATGACTCCCCTTTTGTTTGGTTTATTTTCTCACTATAGGAGTCTTGTGATAAACAAGTTTTCAGCATTTTTCCAGAGTTCAATGATCTGATCTGTTTAGTTATCTCTCAGAGGATTTCTAGCCTTTTATATTTATGATGAAAAGTTACGATGAAATTTTTCTAGTTTAGTAGCAAATATCTCTGCAATTGGCATCCATTCAGTTGCAGGAAAATACTTCTTGAAATGAAATATCCACAGAAGGAACACAGAAGAGAAAATAAAATTTTTTATAATTTTATTTATTTTGATGCATAGTCCACAGCCAACCAATGCATGTCCATTTGATATGACTTTCCTGGATTTTTTTTTTTTTAATGCAACTATGTAGATGGTATGGATGATTTGATTAGTTAGTTTTCTCTCTGACAGACAGCTGAATGCCTGTTGTATGAGCTGGTTATATAAAGATAAACCCAAACTTGTGTTAGAAAGGAATGATTCTCTGGGGAGAAAAGAAAGAGGTGAGTCATGTCAGTGCTGTTTTTCTCGAATCAGCAGAATATTAAACAACCTTATTTTCCTTAATCTGAAGCCTACATGTGATCTCTGAGCACCACTGATGTGGGGGTTTTGTGTTGTTGTTTAGAAAAATGAGTTCAGGGTACATTTGGATTGACAGAATCAGCTTTCATGTTCAAATTGTTCTGATGACCAAGGCACAAATAGCCTTGCTAGGAGCAGTTTTCTTAGATGCAGCAACAGAAAGCATTTGTTCTGCTGCTTGTGAGTCTTAACCTAGTTTTTAAGATTTTTATGCCAGCTTGTTGTAGCTCAGCATGTTCACCATAACAGAGATGAGCATTCCCATGCTCAAAAAGCTCTTGTCTCTATTTACTTTGTTGGGGGTTCTTTCCCCTCAGATGCTTTCTTTGTAAAGAGGACACAGAGCCTATTTTGAGCCTTTGTTTGTCAAGACCATAAATGCATGTCACCAAGAAGAGATAAAATATCAGCCAGCAGTCACAACTTTGTAAGTACAAAGACTTGAAACACGTCTTCTCCAAGGCACTACTACAGAAAGCAAATAAAAAATGAATAAGCATCAAGGGTTTGTTTATTGGGGGCCTCATGTGCACATTGAGAATTTCTGATACTCAGGAGCTATTCTGGCAATGGCCCATCTGATTTTCATGTTTGCTTTCCTTCCCAGCTCCAGTGCTCACTCCCATTTTACAGGTGAAGGAACAGGAAAAAGAGGCTGGGAAAAAATGTTAAGGAGGATCCTCAGCTCAACTCCCTGCCCTGCCACCCAGCTCTACTCACATCCTTCTATGCTGTGATGATGGGAAGGGGAACCTCTACGCTTATTTCAAATTATGCAGCTTATAACAGCAACAGCCCCACGTGTGGGGAGAGAACTCTGTCTGCAGCATGCCAAGGCCAGCAGAGAGCTGCAGGGTGTGGTCACTGAGCATTGTCATTGTGCAGGAGGAGCAGGGAAGAGGCAGCTCTGTGGGGAGCTCTGGGGACTCCTGAGGTGCTGTCCAAGCCAGCGAGATTCCAGCTGATGTGCCACATAAATGTTGTTTGAAGGGATGAATCTCATCATCCTCTCTGGTTTTTTGTCCCCCTCAGCCCCTCAGGATGTCTGAGGAGAAGAGGTGTGCATATAAATTCCATTGCAGGGCCAAATCTCCTTCCTTCCCACATTTTGGGGAAATAACGTTCTTGTATATGGAATATCTTGGTTTTTTACAGGCACTGTTCTTAAGAAGGCACGTGGCTGGAAGTTCCTGATTCTCACTTCTATCCTCAAAGTATTCCACAATCTCAAATACTCAAAACTACAAAAAAACTTGGATGTGGGGGCTCTGAAAGCCATTTTTGTTTTAATTGAGACCCTGCATGCTCTATGAATTATTACAGAAAAACCCAGTGAACTGTTTCTTGTTACATTTGTAGCATCAGTCCTGCAGGTTCCACAATTCAGGATAGTAGAAATAGCTCCAAGAAATTGATGTTGGTTGTAAATATAAAAGAATACAGTGTAAGATCCCAGATTATTTGGAGCACTGAAATTCCATTTGGAAACAAAATACATCTGAAAAAGAAGAACCTCTGATTTGCTTGTGCTTTGCAAGTCTTTGTATTTTAGAAGAAGCGCAGCTCATTTTCGCCTCAGAGATAAGTTTGGATATCTTGTAGCCTGATCAGAGATGTCATTTCTTCTTATTATGTATTGCATTCAGACAGTACATTCTGATTCAGATCTCATCTTGTTGCCAAATCTGGAATAATTTTGACGTATACATTTTTCAAATTAATTCCAACAGTGAAGATCATTCAGTTGTCAGCAGAAGTGGAAAGGGAAAAGTGGTGCTCTGTGCTAATTAGACGAGAGCTGACGAGTCTTTGATGTAGAATGCAGGATGAAATCCTGATTCCACTCATGTTAGTACCTTTCAGCATTTACTTCATGGCATTTTGTTATTGTCACTTCATTTCTTGAAGTAACGCAGGACTTCTGCTGGTATTTCACACTCAGACCACAATACACAAGAAATTCAGTTGTTGGAGAGTTAAAATACTTCAGGGGCCAGGGAGACATGAAACAAGTGGCAGAGCTTCCTTCAGTAGGTCACAGTTTGCAGTTCTTTGGGACCTGAAATCCAGTGAAGACCATAATAATCAGGATTTATGAGCATCTCTCAGAAGATACAAGCTCAGCTGGGCTTCAATTCATGGAAGGAAATATAGGAAGTCTAGAGCTGATCAGCAGCTGAAGACAAGAGAATGAAAGCTCAAATTGATTGGAACTCCCCGTGAGCAAGGTCCAGGACAGCAGAGCAGCTTCTGTTCTGAGACTGAAGTCGAGCATTTCATGAGAGCCCAGAAGTCACAGCCAGCCCTTCCAGGTCTCATTCTCAGGGAGCTGCAGTGTGAGAACTGATTTAAAGCTCCAGGTTTGAGCTTTCCCAGGCAGAAATGCTGTGGTGACTTTATGCTACACCTTCATTCTTCTCTGAGTGCTCCTGTGGGTTGGGTTTATGTCTGGCTGAGATAGACTCATCTTTGGGATGCTTCCATCTATTCAATTTCCTGCTCACCAACTCCTGAAGCAAGACTTGGGAAGGGAAGCAGAACAGCTGCCAATACATTTTTGGAATTTCTAGTTTAATTTTAAGTAAAACTAGGACTTCATACCATTCCTACACAGTGAAGTCACTGCTTCCTCAGAGCTGAAGGGTTTAGGCAGTAGTTTGCATCCTCATTTAGGCAGAATGTGGATGTGCAGCAAGATCAATGCTGGGGAGGTTGTGCTTTGCTCTTTTGCAGATGCAGTGAGTCATCTGAGAAACCATTCCTCAGCAAAACCCAGCTAACTTGGTTTACTTTTTAAATATGGGGTTTTTGACAGCTGTGGAGTTGCCGTGGCAGCAGGAGATGTGGGCCATCCCCTCCCCTCGGGGCTGCAGCTCTGTGTGCTCTTTCAATGCCATCTTGCTGTGAGCTCGGGAAGGCCAGGCTGCTCAGCAGCTCCATCACAGCTCCCTTCATGGACAGATGCAGTGGTTGTTTTTCTAGGATCAGCCCTAACAGCAAACTTTTAACCTGCAAAGTTAGCCCAGGACAGAATTAGGTGGATATTCTATTCCATGATTTCGAGGCTGGAGATGGACGCTGTCATAAGCAAGGTCAGAACAATGTAATCATGGAATTTTCTGTGCTGTTCTGTTGTAAAAAACTCTCTTTTCCAGCCTCACTTCCAACCAGCCTAGACTGTAATGAGAGGAACACCTCCCGACCCTGCAGCTGGGATCTCAAGTGTTTAGGAAATAAATCCTTTAACATCTTTATCCAACAACTAAAGTGCAGACTTTGCCTGGTAAATTCTTCCAGTCAAGTCAAAAATCAGATGGTTGCCACAGAGTCCCTTTTTTTCACTTGTCCCTGAAATGTGCCTCTTGTTGTTATACAAATGTATCCTTTTAGGTCTAGACACAAAAAAAATGCTTTGCAAAGGAATTCCTAACATCAGTTTAATATAATCTGCAAACCACACAGATACTTTACACCTCTCTCTCCTACAGATAATTCTGCAAAAACAAGTCCTTCAAATTTTAAGGTTCAGTTGTAGAACTAGATTTTTTAAATTATTATTATTAACATGTAGTCTAAAAATATTTTATTCTAACCCAATGTGAAATACAGAGATGGGAACACGAATTTTTGCTTAATAGGCAATTCATTGTGTACATGAATGACTGCTTAGCTTGTCATTTGTAAGCCTGTGTATGGAGCTGGAGAGTCATGTAGCTAAGGACTGTATGACCTGTGATATTTATAATTAGGTAATTATACCCTTGCTTAATGAACTAGTAAACAGGTTTTTTTGCTGATGTTGTTTTTTCCTCCCTCCTAGAAAGTGGAAATAAATCCAATAAGATCAGTCAAGGAAGATGCCAGTAGGTTTGCTTCTTCCAAATCATTCAGAAGTCATGAATTATTTTAACATTTAGGCTTCTTTCTCCCTTGGCTTCGTGGCTGTTGCAAAAATTCTGTTTATTAATGCATTATAAACTGAAGGTGTCAAAATCAGTGTCTCCATTTGTGTGTTCTCTGTGTGCAGCTGAACGGTGCAGTATGTGCTTGTGAAATTCTCATTTCATGGGCTCTGACCGGATTTCCTGGGTAGAAGTTCAGCTGACACCACAGGAATGTCACAGCCCGTGCATTCTACACAGGGCAAGTGTCATCTACATGCTGTTTACAGAGTTATTTGCAGTTCTGAAAATTGCAGTTACTGGGACCAGGTTTGGATCCATTTTCTATTTTCTATTCCATTTTCTCTTGTGTTTTAACCTGCATTTTCTTATCCAGGGCAATGAGGAGCTCTGCTTAAAACCATAGGGAGCTCTATTTAATTATAATTGGCAGCCTGCAATCCTTTGTGCTGTCAAGGAAATCCTGGAGCTAATGGATGATACTGCAAACCCTTGGTAGTGGTTTTACACTCAGCAATTTGTTCTTTATTTAGCTGAATAAATGTCTGGTGGAGCTGAGAGAATCCACTGAGGAAACGCTGTTGGACAGGAAATCCTTGGTGTACCAACCCTAGGAATTAATTTATTATCTGAAAGGGTAATTTTGCCATCTAGGCTTTATTTAGGCATCTGAAGTAATAAATATCAATGCATAATTTATTAGTAATAAGACAATTTACAAGAGCTGTGCAACCTGACAATGGTTATGAAATGTGTCACTAACTGTGGGCAGAGGATAATTGTCTCTGCTCAGATGGTTTTATACAGGACTGATGGCTCAGGCTTGGTTTATGAATTGTGTTTTAAGCACAGTGAGAGAGTTTTAATAGCCCAAAATAGGCACCCATTTTGCAAAGTGGCTGTCTCAACTGCAAAGTCCAGATCAAGCAGACAGAAATTATTTTCCCTTCACCATTTGTAAGCTCAGGAAGAAATCTGGCACAGCTGGAGTTTGTGAGAGAGTCAAAAGGTGCCACGTTTTGATACCAACTTCTGAGACACCTCTTACCCTTCATCATCATCATCATCAAATGTGTTAAATTTGTTCTATGTAACTTCAGGCACATCAGTATTTGCAGTTCTGTTGTGGAATGGAGTCCTGCAGGAAGAACAAGCCCGGGCAGTGCAGAGCACTGATGCAAACACTGATTGCTCTCTCCCTGGGCAGTCGTGGCTGACTACAGGGGCAACTGAATATTTTGCTAATTCTGTGTATTTTTAAACTTGGCAGGGCAGCCTGCCGAGGTTTTTTGACTGGCAGCCACTAGAGAGCACTACGGGATTGTCTCTTTTCCAAAGCTGGGTGTGGTGAGCTACAGTGTGAAAGGCTTTTTTTTTTTTTTCACATTTCTGAAGAGTCCTATTGTGTTCTGTACAAAATAGAGGATATTAAACCAAGATTTTAGCACCTCTGGCATTTTGCTTTACACAATTATTATTCATGGTGGCTTTTTTCATCAACATGTAATTCTCCCTCAGTGGGGTTTCACTGAGTTCCCTGTAGTATTTAATGTACAGGCTATTTTTACTGTAAGGCTAAATGATGATGCTTTGCTGCCTGCTGCACAGATAACCTTGGGAGAATCCAGTTCTACTTTAGCTTATCCTTAGAAAAAATTTCTGCCTCAAATCAGCAAACAATGAATAGAGTGCATCTATGTAAAGTACATCAACTCAGAGAAATGGTGATTTAAAGGGAAAATGCTGTGTGAATTAACCTGTTAGTCTCTCCTGATCCAAGTATTTGATGTTTCCTTATCTGACTGACACTGCATTTTTTTAGATCTCGTGGCCTATCTCTCATATTCCCCCAGGAAAAAAAAAAAAAAAGCATTATTTTCTTTTGAAGTACCCGTGCCTTGAGATTTTTTTTCTGTTTTCATACATCCTTCTGAAATTAGCTGGACCTTTAATGATTACACTTTGCCCTTTTAAAGCTCCTGTGTGCTTTTTGGGAGGACTTTCTCATTGAAATCATTGGTATCTTTCAGCTTATTTTATGAGCAGAAGGTTGTAGCTTAAAACTTGGCAGTGCCTGTGAAGAAAACCCATTCTCAGAAGATAATGAGGAGCCCAGAATTCCAAAGTTTTCCTCCCCAGGTCTGCAGCTCTGCTTCCAGTGAGTGGTGAGTGCAGCTGTGGTCAGCAAAGGAATTGTCACAGAATTGTGTTTCCTTCCTTCCTGCAGAAATTGGTGCTGAGGGGCAGAGCCACTTGTTCTACTGAAGTGAAATTTTTCTGTCAGCATTATCGGGTCAGAGCAGCTGGAGGGGAATAAACTGGATTCTGATGAGATTAAATGTTGGGCCAGCTGTGTAAATGGAATATGTGGTGATGTGAGAGACCCCTCCCATAACAATGGTATTCATCACATCATCCTAAATAGACCAGACCTAGAAAAAAACCTCCCTTGAGCTGCAGATCCCAAAATTAGTTTGCCAATCTGTTTATGTCAGTGTTAAACTTGAAATCCTAATTAGCAGGATTGGTTTGAAGTACTTGGTGACAAAGCCCATGTTGCTTCTCTGACAGTTGAACCAAACTGCCTAAAATAATAATTCACAGGTGTCCCTGTACATGTTGAGTTTGTTTGGGGCTTTTTTTGTAGCTCTTCTTCACAAATAATGAAGAAACTTCATAAAAGAGACTCCAATTCTATTCACCTTTCCAGTACCAGAGTGCTCAGCTGGGAGGTGATTGACCATATGGAAAGTGTTACTGGCTTTAAATCAAGTGATGAAATGTAAAAGTTACTCAAACAATTTGTTTAAGCAATGTAGAAAACAGCATTCAAGATATGGTCTTTTTAAAAATTCTGATGTCTATAAACTTTTTTGGAATATTTGGGGGTTTTTAGGAGTTTTCCTGGACGTTCTGGACCAAGATCCTTCCCAGGAATCTCTAGATTGAGACTTCTGTTATGATTTACTGTACTGAGAAATTTTCAAATAATTTCCTATCACTTTCTGGGAATTAATTGATCTAAATATTTTCTAGTTTTCCTGGGCTTTGCAAGTATTCCTGAACGTGTGATCTTTCCAGGAATTCCTGGACAGAGACTAATTTTAGAGTTTCTGGACCTACAACATTTCTTGACCTTTTCTCACTTTTTATAGGGATTCCTGGATCTAGAACCTGAAGTAGTTCCTGTGCTGTTCAAGGAATTTCCCATCCTAGATTTAGACCCTTCCTAAGAATTTTCCCAGATTTTCCAGGAAATCTTGGATCTAAACTCTTTCCAGGGATTGCCTCCAGAAGTCCTTACAGGAACTGCAGTAGCTCCTCACATCCCATGTGCCCTGATTTTGTGTCAAGGCCTGGAAATAGCTGTTCCTATTTTTTGCTGTCAGAGATAAGCATCAGTCTGTGCAGAGCTGAGGAGCTGGAGGCATCCTGCAAAGAAACTGCTTGAATTCCTGTTTTAAAATCAGTTGCCACAAAAGTGATTTTTTTTTTTCTCTCTGAAAACACACTACTGAACCCACTGCCCCCAGGAATGATGATATAACAGATTTGAGTGCAATCTGCATTCCCTCCACTCTCTGATTCCCCTGTCCCTCACTCAGAGGGACCTTGTTAGTTAATACATGAACTTCTCATAGCAACATCCATGCAAAGGCATGTCATAAAATGTTCACTCTTCTCCTTCTGCCAAATGCTCAGAGCCAAAGCCTTAATTGGACTTGAAAAATATGCTTATATTTTTTCCTTTAGGGCACTGGGGTTTTAAACTGCTGCCTGGCTGTTGTCCTCAGTCCTGAGGTAACTTTTGTGGTCTAGGTGAAAGTAAATCCAATTTTCCCAGAATGGTCTGTTGCAAAAGTGATTTTGTTTTTCTGAGGAGGAGAAACACAGGGACAATGTGGTGGTGTGTGATCAAGGCACTCTGATCTGTCAGAGCTACCTGAAAAATTCTAATCTTGCTGGCTTTCTTCTAGCACAAGGAAAAAAAAAAAAAAAGAAAAAAAAAAGGAGAGAATTCATAAATATGTAAATGCTTCCTTGCAGGTCTCTTCCTAAGCAAGGAGTGACACCAGGAGGTGCCAGTCCCTTATGAGCCCAGTAAAAAAGGCATTGAGCTGCTCTAAAATGTCAGTTTAAATTATATTTATTAGAGCTGAAACTATAAAGAAAGAGTAGTACAGATAATCTTATGTCCCAAAAGAGATAGGATCTGGGGCTTGGATTTTTGTGGATTCAGAAACAAAATTAAAAGTTGTAGCTGCTCCATTCCTTTCCTCCCTTTTCACATCCCTTTGTGTTACATCAGTTTAGGAAAATGAGCCAAAGCACCCATTTCTGTATCATCACTGAAATGAAGCAGGTGTGGAGCCATTTGTTATTTTGCCACTCTTGGAATAGAACTGTATTTTTGGAAGTGACAGCGGAGAGAACAGGCTACATGAGCCAGTTGTTAAAGCTTCATCCTGTTGTGAGTTCAGTGTAAGACTCTGCATTTTTCAGTGCTAATGTTGTGTTGAACTTACCTTGCTTTCCACTAAGCATGAATCATTCTCCTTGATTAATCCTGATAATAAAATTACATACTGGAAGCCCTGTAGGATGAGAAATAATTACTGAGGCACTGTAGGAATGAGGGAGTCAGCTGCCTTTGTGGAGTACCCTTTAGAAACTCCAGAATGCCTCTTTCATAATCATTGCACAATATGAGTTGCCAAAAAGCAGCATTTGAGAAGAGCTTGAACTGCAAAACTGGCGTGACAAGTTAGAGAAACCACTTTTTTGTGCCTCCTGGTGTAATGTTACACTGAATGGCTGCTGTGTCAAGAGAATTACTACAATCAGAAACATGAAGAATTTAAAATTAATAACTAAATGCCACTGACTTTATAATGCCTGTAGATGATGTTACTCAAAGTAGCTGGCTTTCATCAAAACTGGAGTTAATTTAGTCAAATTATCAACATGTTTCTTTTCACTGCTTCTTTCAAACCAGCTCTAATTATAGCCTTAAAATAGGATCTTTACTGGCAGAAAAAAAAAGCCCCAAGACATGGGTCAGCAATCTGTTTCCCTTAGCTCAGATATCTTATTTAATTTTTTTGTATTTATTTTTCCCCAAGAAAAGAACATGTTAGCTGAAGTAGACTTTTCAAATGGGTGCTTTTCAAATGGGAGCTTTTTGCAACTTCTTTGGGTAGGTTAAGATATAAAAATTACAGTACATTAAAAAAACAGTTCTTTTTTTCCCCTTGTTTTTTCACCTAATTTTCTCATTTGCTTGTTGCAATCAGGCAATATCTACCAGCAAACTGGCAATTAAGATTTTAGAACTCTCATTCTTGCTTTACATGAGCTGTTTGGACATGTCCTGAAGTAAACAAGTAAAACTAAAAGGCCAAGCAAAACCTCTACAGAAAGATATCTGCCCATATATATTATAAAGGATGGGAATATTGAAACTGGAAAGTCCTCTCCTCTTTTTGATGTGGAATTTTTAACCAAAGACTAATGGTGCTGGGAATTCCATATTGCAGCTGAGGGGAGCTGATCAGTCCAGCTGTTACCCTCAGCTCTGTGTATCTGCTACAGCATCACTTTCCTTGCAAGTATTGAATTTTTCATCTTCAAAGCTGACACAGATGGTTTCCATAATGCACTTGGGAAAATACTCTTTGGGACACAGTTTTTTTTCACTCAGGAATGACCAGTGGCTACATTTACTTTTCCCAGTACCTGGAACAAGGGCTTTGCTGTGAGTTGCACTTTTGTTCTCTCTCAGGTACGAGGTGCCTGAACACCAAAGGAATAAAAATTGTGCTCAGAACTTTGCTTCTCTGGGCAACTTATTCTAGGGCCTCACCACCCTCGAGGGAGGAATTCCTTCCCAATATCCCATCCATCCCTGCAGTGGGAAGCTATGCCCTGTCCCAGTCTGCAGCTCTCCTGGATCCCCTTTAGGGATCAGGCCTGGAAAGGGCTCTGAGCTCTCTCTGGAGCCTTCTCCTCTCCAGGTGAGCACCCCCAGCTCTCCCAGGCTGGCCCCACAGTGGATGCACGGATCTGTCCTGGCTCCCTCACTGAGCTGGAATAACTCCCTTTGGTCAGGAACACCTAAACAAGTTATTTCAGGGCACAAATAGTTCAAACCATTGTGTGAAGTTGAAATGCATCAGCTTCTCAGCAGGGCTGCCAAACAGACCTTCTTACCCCAGGACAAGATAATGCACCCCCCATCCACCTCCTGAGGTAAGAAAAGAATTTATCCCCTTTCGAAAAACTGCTTTTTAGGATAAGGATGTGCATGTATCTATTTCTCATGGAATAACTGGAGCTCTTCAGGTTTATCCCCTTGCTTGCCCTGCAACTTCTTTGTGTATTCCAGTCCTCTGCATCTTTTTTGTGGGCATAAAGAAGAAATAATATTTTTAATAGTTCTGTTGAGTAGTGTAAGATCTCCAGATAAAAGTGTAATACTTCCTATTTTAGATATGATATAAATTATTTGACCAAGGATTAGGAATCAGAACAGCAGAGTAGGTTGGCTTATTTATGGGTTTGGGTTTTTTTAACTAAGGCTGTGGGAATGGGAAGATCAGAAATCAAAACTGTTTCCAGTTTGCTTACATTAGAGGCCCTCACATTTTTTTGCGATAAATTGCTGTGCAAATTTACTCCTGAAGGTAATTTTTCTAAAAACTAGTTTCAATAGCACTTCAAAAAATATTTTTTCCGCTCACATAATTTCCTGAAATGAGTGCCCATTCTTCAATAATTCAGTGAGCTGAACTTATATATTATCTCATTCTGTTCTATTTCAGAAGGTGAAGATTAGCTCTTTTGGCTGAAACTAGGTGTTAATTGATGTAGCAGTGTCATGGAACTGCACCTTCAGTTTCTCCACTCGAGAGAAAAAATGCATTATTTAAAATCTGAGAATCCTTTTATGAAGAATATTTGTAGATTGAATACCTTCTGCTCATTCCAACCCAGGCACACTCTTTACAGATAAGTACAGATGTAAACTATGACCTGAGCATTTGAGGTTCAAATTCTGTACGACAGCTGAATATTAAAGGCTTTGTATAGAATTTGGTGCTTATTTCTCCAACTGCTAAAATGCCAGGCAGGCTTGCAAAACATCCTGGTGCAGGAACTGGTGCAGCCACATCCACCCAGCAACCTCTGTGCCTTTATTGATACTTGCTTTGTTTGTGTTCTCAGAGAGCCTTTGTTGGTTTGGTGCTGCCATTTGGGTTAATTTCTGGACAAAATGTTAATGAAAGATCCCAGAAGTCATCCCTGTTTATATCCACTGCCCTTCAGTAGCCCTGGCCTGGAGGGGCTCTATAGCCTTGAGGTCTGGGGATTAATAAGAGCAGGAACATTCCCATGTCTGCTCCATGGAAATGTGTCTTTTGGGCACAAATTCTATGCCTGGCACTTTCAAAATTTGCTGCTACATTAAAATATTCTTCTGCACCAAGTACACATTATGGAGATATGTGAATGAAGATAAAATCTAAAGTAATCAGGTACGGTTTGGATACCACAGAAATGCTGCATAGTCTCACCAGCACAAAGTTATCTTTTCCTCTGTGTGAAATAATGTGTCTTGTTTTCTAGCTAATCATTTTAATCCTTTCAGTTTATATAGAAAGGGAGGAAAATATGTTTTCAGCAGGGTAAAGCTGTTAACCAGCTCAGATTTCATGTTACACCTGACCACTGATTGCTTGGCCTAACATATCTTACCCTGCTGGGTCTGCACAACTTTCTCCCTGCCTTTTCCAGGGGAAAAAAAAGGTTATGTTCCTGAGGAGCCCAGTGGCAGAGCCTGAACTCTGTTCTAAACTGATCTTAATTGGTCATTTTCTGCAAAAGGGAGAAGCTGCAAAACAGGAAATCAGTGGAAACTTCTAAGGCGTTTCTGCAAGCATAAATCTTCCTTGATTGCCTGGCTTGGTTTTAAAGACATGTAAATTTTCAGCTTACCCAGGGATCTCATAGAAAACCTAGTTCCTGAAGTTTCTTTTTTCTCCCAGTTTTTTCATCCACATCCTATGTACACAGTAGATTTATTGATATTTTTCAAGAGTATCATGGACAAACAGTGGCTTTGTTGTTTGTGCTCATTCTAGTGGAGCAGCAAGAAAACAATTTCACCTGTCAGGCAAAAGTGAATTTTGCAATCCAAAGCCTGAGGGCACAACTAATTACCCTGGGGGGTGGAGTTTGCTGGGGCAGCCTGAGTAAATTGGGGTGCTGAAAGAAATTGGGGGGAAAAAAAGAGGTTGGTTTTCCTTTTTTCTTCCTCCTGGCCACTGCCCCCAGTAGGCTTGGAGCCCTTCCTCCGTGACAAAAGTTGCCCTCCAGGTTCTGCAGGAATCTGGTCTAGGGGAGGTGGGACAGTCCCTTCCAGGGCCTGTTTTGGTGTCTCAGGCAGGAGATGTTGCTGCTTTCCTGAGAGCCCTTCCTGGCAAGAGGACTGTACACATGTAAATGGTGAGGAGCTGGCAGACTTGTGGCAGAAAACCAAGCTGGCAGGGAGAGGTTTTATTTCAGCTTGCCATAGCATGGCTGCTCCTAATTCTTGAGGCAGGGAAAGGGAGAACAAGCAGTTTCTTTATCATAATCTCACTGCAGTGATTCCACGCCAAGCTAGAAACTGTTGTCACAATGTAAAGGGTTTGGGGTGATCCCTGTGAAAATAGAAGCAGGAATGTCATCGTTCCATCTAAATGCTTCACCAAATGCTAAAAGTTCTGAAATCTTAAATTTAAGGCAGTTTTAAGATTATTTGTCACTGATTTTAAATGAAGATCCATCCCAGTGCTCACTAGCTGCCCTGTGAATGGAACCAGCTGTGTTTCTCCTGTGACCAGCTCAGTGATTTGGTTCCAGTGGCACCAAAGTGCTGGAGCCAGCAATTAAACCTTCACACCAAGCCCCTGGCACACGGTGCTGTGTACAACTCAGGAGGAGCAGATGAAGAGAGTGTCCTGCAGAACCAGCTTGGAAATGCCTTGGGAGAGAGCTCTGAAAGATTTCATGACCAGCCTAAAACCAGCACCTGCCTGAGCAGCAGAGATGGCTCTGCTGGCCCCAGGCATGGCTGGTGCCTGCCATCGAGCATTTCCCTGCAGCCCAGCTCCGGGGGGAGGTGATGTGAGGCCCAGCTAAGCTCCACACAAAGCTTGCAAAAGATTCTGAGGTATTTTTAAATTTTTTTAAATATGTTTTCACTTCGTTGTGGTTGGTGTTTTTGCTCTCGCCTTTTGATTCTCTGCATGATTAAGCACCTAAATGCTTGCTGTCTTTGTGGGTTGTTTGTTCCATTTGAAGTTTATTTTGTTTGTTTGGGTTTAGTTTCCATTTGTACCAAATGAAAATTAAGAATTATATGCTTGTAAATAACTGGGGCAAGATTAAAACCAAACAAGGAGAGGTTTTCCTTCTGCTTCCATGTGTCCAGCTCCTTTAGGAAATTTTATTTTCTATTATAAATTCTCAGTGCTTTTTTGTAATTTGGAAGCTCTGGCTTAGTAAGTTTGACTGCCCAGAAATCAAACTGCCTATGCAGAAGCAGAGTTTGGAGAGAGAATCAGTTTTTCCAGTTACTGTTAAAAGGTGTATCTTTGCCAAAGAGACTGTGGTAATTGCTCTTAAAGTTAAAAGAAAAAAATGGGGTATTTTGTTTTTTTCATTTAATCCAGCCTTATATTTGTTCCTGTCGACATTATCAAGTCTTCATTGCTGTGACTGAGACAGCAGCAGAAATTATCCCTAAATTGGTTTGTCTTTTGAGGGCAACTAATAATTAAATCTCCTGCAGTCTGTGCTGTTTATAGGCAATGGAAGTAATTACTAGGTTTGAAAAAATACACTAATTTGGAAAACGTTTGAAAATGTCTCAAATATAATGGAGTTACAAGCCAGCAAAGGGTTATTGGTCTAGACAACATAACCATGGCATTTCATTTAGCTCCACAAACTGTTTAGATTACTGTCTGAGGAAGGCTTCTGTTCATCACTTTTTAATTTGATTTTACTGTACAGGAAAACTGGCATTTTAGCTTGTTTTTTAAATTGCTATTGTCAAGGTTGTGAACTTGGTTACCACCCTTAGCTTAGATGGGAATTTTTTAGGAGAAATGTTTATCAAAGTTCTTCCTTCCCTTGGTGTCCAGAATTATTTGATATAAGTGGAATTTTTCCTTCTCTGTATTTTTTCTTTAAGTTGTATTTTCTTGCTTGTTCCATGAGAATCCCTTACCCACCTGGTAAGGCCTAGTTCCTCACAGTTCTCATCTGTCTCTATATGTTCTTCTTAAAACAATAAAATTCTCACTGAGAAAAACTTTCTATTTTAAGTGGGATGGTAACATTCCTTTTTAATGTCTGCTCTCTGTGTTCCAACATGGCTTGCCTCTGGCTGGAGTTCTTGCATGTCTCCAAGGATATTACTAATCCACTTTGGAAAAGAATGGAAAATCTGTTTTACAAAGGTTTTAAGTCTTTTAAACTGCTTTTGTTTCAAAATGAGTCCACTCCTTCCAAATTTAAATTCTTTGATGGAAAGAAAATATTTTTGGTTTTCATGCTTTTAGGAAAACTGTAGAATAAAATCCATGTCAAGATTAATGGTGATGTTCTTGATTATTTTTGAATGAAACAAGGTTTTTTTATATAATACTGGACTTAGTGGTAGGATTATGTTTTCCCCACTTGGAAAAGCGAGGTGAGAGAAGTCAGTAACATTTTGTCTATTACTTTAAATTTAACAAAATTACAGGAATTGCTAAAGAATTATTCCAAGTGGGTTATTTAACCTTGGTTTAGTTACCCAACCCTTTTTCTCATTTATTATCCAGTTATATACTTGCAATGTTATTTTGCTTCATTCCAGCCCACTCTAAGCCACTTCATTGCATCTTTTTTTCAAAGCACAACATTTTTCATGTGTGCTCCAGTGTGACTAAATTTTTTAGCTTTTTCTACTTGGTTGAGAAACATTCTTCTTCTTTTTTTTTTTTTTTTCCTATTTTTTCTGGCTATGAAAGCCATATAGATTGGATCTTAACCCTCAAGGAAAATATTCCAGTACTTCCTCCCAGATATACCTGTCAGTGGTTCATCTGCTTTATCTTAGAAATAAATGCCTTGGAGGAGAAAAAATGCATCAAAATAATTCTTGAATTGTGACACTGCAGTGATCTGTATTGGCTAGTGATTCATCCCCAAATGTGTGGTGTGAATCTCCTCTCTCCCTTTCAGTCTTGGAACATTAAACTTGCTTCATTTTGAGGCAATTACTGTATATTCTTCTTATTTAAATGCATATATGTATGAGTGCACTGACAAATATTTCTTTTTCATAGTATTTGTAGTTAAATTTTTCAAACTAATGTTCCCTTTTCACTTTTAGGTAGAGGTGGAGATGTCTTTATTTACAGTAATTTTCGTTGATGGGTCTTAATTACTTTTTGAGACGATTTCCATGAATCACTGAGGTTCAGGTTTCTGCAGACTCACCCAGGAGGCTCCGTTTGTGCTTTCCTACTCCTCCTACCACACAGGGGAGCCAGGGGCAGAGGGCACACTGCACACACCACTTCTTGGATTTTCTTCCCTCTGGTTTATAGAGGAAGAAAATCAATCAGGATTCCCATGATTTGGTGTGATGCTGGATCTCCTCTGCATGAGAAAGAAAGAAGTGAAGGCTGAGCTCCTGCAAGCAGAGCCCTGAAATCCTGGCCCTGCTGCAGCCACTGCCTGAAGTTCATGCTGGTTTCCCCCTGTCCTCAGGGAACACTTTGCATGTTACATGTTCTGCAATGTTCCCTCTTTGTAGCTGAGCCTGGACATGTTTGCTGTCCCTAATTAAAGTAATCTAGGAACTGTAAACAGCTGAGCTTAAAAGTTAGCCTTGAAATGTTGTATTCATACAACAAATCTCCTGTAATACTGATTTAAATATTTGCCAGGAGTGATGCTGTCTGAAGTCATTTGAAGAATATATTCTCCTCTTAAGACCACAGACTTTCTTGTCTATTTTTTTTTTTTTAAACAAAATGAAAACTATTGCATGTACTCTTCCATAAACCAAAACATCTGTCTCTTATAATTTCTCAGCTCTCTAGGGGATGGACATAAGATTACAATCATTCTGGAGAGAATGGACAGAGCATGTGGGGTAAAGGAATTATTGCCTATATAAGAGAAAAATTACTTTTCTCTGTGGGATAAATAGTAGGAGTTCTGTCCTTTTGCCTTGAGTGGCAGAAGGTGACAGTGAAAGAGAAATATTGTTCAAGTAATAATGGAACTTCCTTTTAGTCAGAAATGTAAGAGGGCTTTGGGTAAGGTGCATGTTTTTTCAGGAGAAACACAGAATCTTTTAGACATGTTTAATGATAATAGGGAAAAAAATCTAAAATCCTTGGTTAAAAAAATTATAAAGCTAGTAACAGCATTATTTTTCACTCTTGAATATATTACATGCTACAGTACAGAAAGCAATTAATATTTCATAACAGTGTGAAGTTGTATCATGCAGGTGTCATCAAATGCAATAATTAAACCTCAGCAGAGTGGTTCAAACATGCTGTTACTGGTGTGACCAGTTAGTGCTGGGAGAGATGGGGGAGAGAGGCTGATGGGGGAGCCCGGAGGCAGCGGGGCCAAAAGACCAATGTCAGCAGCACCTTAACGAGCTGAGAAAGGGCTTCGTGCCCAGCATGCTGCTTCTTGTGCTTTAATCACTGCTCCCTCTGACAAGCAAGCCTGTATAAAGGTGATAAAAACATGAACTGGGAGTAACATACCTGAGCCTCAGTTTGGGAGGTTTTTCCTCCTGCTTTAAGAGGCTGGTGATAAAATCAGCTGCATCACTGAGCTGCAGGGGACCAGGATGGTCCTTGTGTGAGAATAGTGGTTTTATAACATGCATTCCTCTCTTTTAGGGAGCATCCAAGAACAGTTATTCAACTCAAAAGATTTAAAAGCCAAGTTTTGTCCTCTCTGGGTTTGTCAGAATCTGTCTTAAAATCACTGGCAACGTTTATCTGTAAGAAGTGAGTACATGTGAATGCTGGGCCATGATTGTGGACTTTGGAATCAGGAGACAGGCAAAAGTAATATGTGAACACCTGAAGATTCAAATTTATACTGGATATCAGGAACTTACCTTAAGAATTTCTCAACCATCCCCCCTAGGTATGAAGGACTGAACTTTACTCTTTAAAGATTTACTTGATTTTGTTTTTATTGGGCACAGTCTTCCAGAATGACCTTTTAAATCAAGTCTTACTAATTTGGCTAGAGAGTGGGAAAATAAAAGCAAAGAAACACCCTCAAAACAACAACAAAAAAAAAATCTAAAAATTAAGAGGCTGCTGGGTAGAGAATAGTAAAAAAAAGATTGCTTCTGAATTGGCAAGGATCCTCTTGTGAGATGAGCTTAGATTTGGAGAGTAGAAGATGAGTGCCTTAGGACAGACTGGAATATGGAGAGCAAGGCAGCTGGGAATTTTGGAGGGTTCCTGTTCCAGGTGGAAGGTGTTGTCTCTAAAATGCAAGTGAAGCCTCACAGGTGAGGGAGGCAGCAAACATCTGGCAGAGCACAGCACTCAGAGTGGGCAAAATTAAACAGGCTGAGGGTGGCCACTGGGAAATTCCTCTGCAGAGTTTCTGTTCCTGTTTGTGAGGAGGTGCCATCATCTGTTTTGTGACACCTGGAGAAAATACTTCCTGCCTGTAAGTAACATTTGGGTTTGGATTTGTAATGTGTGAATGTATCAGTGCTGTTTCTTTGGAACACACCTGGGCCAGCTGAGTTCTCACTGGCAACCCAGCTCAGCGGGAGCTGATGTGAAACTGCAGAAACCTTTCTGTGGGAGAGTTGGAAGCAAAGATACTTGTGATACAGCAGGATTGTGATATTCTGGGTAGGTAGCTTGGAAATGTTTAAATCAAAGACTGGGATTTTATTTGAAAAATTCTGTCTAGGTGAAGCAAAAGTTGTACCAATTCCAGCTCACTTTGACAGATCATTACTGAAACCTGCCTGATTGGCTCATAGGTGTGAGATTTAAATCTAAAAATTGTAGATTTTTCAGTATTTGTGGCTTCTTAGCCAGAGCAGTGTAACTATTCCATAATCCTGCTTCTGAAAATGAAATGAGAGAGCCAATAACCCATCCTAAGTGAAGGCCCTGCTGGTGCCTGCCAGGCATTCCAAGGCTGATAAGTTTGCTTGGCCTGGCACCTTTAGGATGGGGATGCTGGGGTTTTGTGCTCCCTGATAGCACTTGCCCTTCCTTTAAGAGGATTTTATGGAATGCCCTTATCTTTCCTGGAGCAGCTGAGGCTGTTGCCAGAATTAGGACTGGCATGTGCAGTTACTTGGACCCAGAGCAGTTTCTATCTGCTTTTATTCTGGGGGAGGGGGAAGTTGTTTAAACTATTTAGATTTTTTTTTTTGAAACTGTATTTCTCATGCTGAATTTGTTAGGTTGTTTTATTTTTTTCTTGAATGTGTGTTTGTGAGGTGTCCTGTCTCAGAGAGGGATGATACTGCTGATTCAAATTTCTTCCATAGTGGAAGTTACAAGTTTACTCAACATTCCTGGCTATTAAGATAGAATTGTGCATCTAAAGTTGATGGGGTTTCCTCAAGCCATCAGACAACCACTGCTGCCTTCGAGTACTTCTTGTTTATTCAGTAATAATGTAAAGACAAGTGCAAAAATATTGCTAAATATATCCCAGTAGAACTTGCTTTTTGTTATGGCAGTACCTGGTGCACTCTGCTGTGATTACTGGTGCTTCACCAGAATACTGTGTGCTCTTGCCAGTTTTATTAATTATGTTGTTTTCCAGCTGCTGCTTTTGTCCTGTTTAAAATATCTGCTCAATCATCTGCAACTCTGCTCCTTTTTAGAAAGCAGCAAAACCCTCTGAGATGTTCTTTGGATGGAATTACTTCTGTTCCATGTGTAGCTGACAGGCTGAGACCTCATGCTGTGATATTTAAATAAACATCTTTGCCTTGCATCAATTTCTCATAAATCCTATACTTATGTAACTACATGTTTTATTTAGGACAATGATGTCTTGGTAAGTAATGTTAGCTTAGCTGATTTTTGTGGCACAGCCACAGGATCTGGATATGCAAACAGAGAGGGGTTTTGGGTTCAGGTCCCATAGAACAGAAATACAGAAGGGTCAATTTTAAATCATGAAACTGAGCAACTCCTTTCTTTTATGTTGTTGCACACAGCTGAGTTAGAGGTTGTTAATTCCATGACTTCTGGAAAAATCACAATACAACAATATTTGGGCTTGTGAATTGCTCTGCAAATGTAATTACATAGGTGTAATATATTGTGGGCTTTTTTCCCTAGCTCTTATTCTTATTCAGCTGAGTTGCTGCCTTTATATTTGGTTTATGCTGTACAATAATATATAATTCAGTATTTATTAAGACTTCATGTGCAATGGCTTCTTTCCACAGTCCAAGCTTCATTTGTGGTAGTTGTTTTGGATAAAATATAATTGTACAGTAAACTAATTGTGGTTGAATACAGAAATGCTGTTAGGAAAAAAATGCAAACATCTACTGACCTGTTCAGTCTATCCTCCCTCTTAAGACTATCTAAGACAGGAGAAATGAAAAGCCAAACTGTCCCCATGCCAGTTGCATTACAAGCTGACAAAATATTTAGAAAAGCTTATTCCTAATATGTAGACTGGGAAATCAGAAGGACGTGTGATGGATCTGATAATGAACACAAATTAGGACCCCAAATTGCTGAAGGCAGTTAAACAACCTTGGTGCCAAATGAGCTGCAGCATGTTTGGACACAGTGTATTGAAATTGTCTGGAGTCTTTTCCCCCAACACACCTTTCAACCACACAGGCTGACTGAGGCCACTCATCCATTCCCTCTAAATCAAAGGTTTCTGTATTTTCTGCTGTTGTCACTCATGGCAAAAGAACTCTTCTTGATTCTATCTTAATATTGCTTTGACTTTTAGAGATTTTATTCTTGTCTTTAGAAAGAAGTGAAAGTGGCAAATATCCTGTGTTCTCACATCTCTTTTGTGAGATGATTTTTTTTTTTCCATATGCACTGAGAAATGAAGTAAGTAACCAGCTTCAAAAAGGAAGTTTATCTATGTCAAATCTTATTCCAGTGTTCTCGTTACCATCAAGGCAAGTATTTCCCAAAAACATCATTTTCCTCACTGTCTCCCCAGAAGAAAGTGAATTGCATTTTACCAAAGATGAGCGATAGAAGTGAATCAGAGAAGGCAGAGATGCGAAATAGGATTTAAAACAACAATGCAATGGGGAATATGTTGTTAGCATTATCTTGGGTTTAATGGTGTGACTCAGTCATAAAATGTTAGTTGGCTATTGCCATTCCTGTAGAACTGAGGAAAAGATCAAAGAAGACCCCCTACATCTACACAGAAAAGCCTGGAGGGGCTGCAGAGTATTGCCAAGGTGAATCCTCTAGGGAGTAATGAAATTGGAATTGCTTTAGCCACGGTTGAAAGGTTGATGTTTTTGTGATGAATGATATGACAGCATATCAATTACTCTGCTTACTTCTCACTGTTGGGTGTTTCATTGTCTAAATTGGCCATCCAGCACAAGTTTTTTTTTGTTTACTGGTAAATGCAGAACTGTTAGAATCTCTGTTGTCAACGCCTAGGCCTGGCCTTACAAACCTGCATAACATAAAGCAAGAAAATACTAATGCCTTACCTAAATTGGAAAGGGTAAGGTTTAATTTAATGGGCTATGCACAGGTAATAAACTTGCTTTGTAAAACTCAGAATTTCTTTGCTGAAGTTGCATCCTGAGATCTGAAGGCCTTATCAGTCAATGACCTTCATTTCTCTATCATGTCTCCAGTTCTGTGCATTAGACCTCCTGCTGCAGAGCTGATTTTCCTTGCTCTGGTGGCATTTGCCCAGTCTGCAGCTCAGATCATGGAGAGTGAACATGAGCAGTGAATTGCTCTCAGAACAGCCGTGTTGCTGCAGCCCAGTGTCTTGCAGAATTCCACTCCATTCCCATAACTGCACTCTTGGCATTACCCAGTCTCTGGCCTCTCATTATCAGATGATTTTTGCTTCAGTGACCAAACCCTTCCTGTTTTCTTTGCTTACCCACAAAATATCCCCACTCTATCCACAACTCCCTCTCAAATTCCCAAACCAACAGTTGGGCAATAGGCACTCACTGCTCTGTTGCATTCCACACTGCTTTTAGTTTCACTGAGCTGCAGATACTGAAGTGTTCCACTTCAGGTCAAGACAGCACCAGTTTCTGGCACCTATGATCAGTTCTGCAAACCTTTATAAACTAATATTAAAAAAAAATAATTCTCTAGCACTTTATTCATTTGGCTGAATTTGGCCAGAAAAATCAAAGGTTGATTGTGATGTGTATGGACAGCAGGATTGGGTAACTCTTTGAAATGCACCTTCAAGTTTGTTTCATTCTTTTATATTTAAACTTTACAACAGTTGCTGGCAATGAGTTCCTTCTAATGAAGTTATCAGTGTTGTGGTTGTTTTGAGTTAACAATATGATCTATCTTCCTTTGCCTTCCCAATGCTCCATCTTTTATCTCTGACGTTCCCTGCTGTGTTCTCTGCTGTTGAGTGTTTATCCCCTTCTCTGCTCACACAGTGGGATTCCTCCAGTTTGTTCAGCCTGCCTGGAGGCTTTTGTGAAGTGATAGGTAGCAGTGGCTTTGTGAAGTGCATCTCAGTGTTCTTTTCTATGCTGTTCCCTTGCTTCCATCTGGGCAGTAGGAAAGCAGTCCCAGGAATAAACTGACACTAACATTTAGTGACTCTCTCAAAGCATGGGACACTTAACCATGTTTATATATCCTGCAGAACAATTATCTGGAAAAGTTTATCTGTGAAGTTGAGCTAAGTTTCTTTTTTTTTAATAGGAGTTTTTGTTTTGTTTCAGTCTTTTGGTTATGACTAAATGGTACAGAAAGTTTCCAGTATTAGGTATGTCCTACATCATGGTGCTAAATTTCCATGTTACTGTGGTGTCCCAGAATGGAGAAACATCTGTATTAGCAGTGCTTTTAGCAGTATTTTTTGGCACAGTAACCATCCAAATCTCACTGATTTCCTGTGTTACATACCAGCAATAACCCTTTAAGTTCTGATTACCTAACCACAGCTACTTACCTCATGCAGAGAAAACACTTTAGTTTAGGAACCAAAGTGTAATGAAAATAAACCTGTTGAACTAATGAGCTTTGTGTAGCTCAGTCTCAGCAAGTCGTTGACCTGATGAATGTAAACATTGTAAATGGACTGATGAGTAACGACTTTGGCTTTTAGACAAATTAAGAGTTTGTGTGGAAAACAGCGACACATTAGCACATTAATAAAAAAATATCCTCTAAATTTTCTCTCAGAGACTGAGCTTAGGTCAGTTTTAATTACGAAGAAATCTAGAACACTGATGCCTTCTGCTCTCGTGTAGTGCCTTTCTCTATTTATGCATTGTGCCCTTTTGCCCTGAAAACTCATGTGGAAGAGTAAAGAAAATAAATGTTCTGCAGGTTTTCTAATAATTGCAATCCAATTTTTCCATTGTTAGTGCAAAATAAAAGGTAGAGTGAATTCACAACACAATCTGCATGCCTGGTGTTTGCAGTAGCTCCCTTGTCCTGGTGATAAGAAATGGAATATACTCTTCTCTCCATGTCCAGATTATAAATTACTGTTTGCATGTGGCCAAGAACATCAGTGTTTGTCCATCCTGGCAGCATCTGTTGTGCTGAAACAATGCTGCCACCTCTACACAGAACTGCAAGAACATCCTCCATCCCTAAAATGACAATAAGCCAATGCTTTGAATAAATAGTATCAGTTATGTAAAGGAAAGGTTAAGAGGTCACTTGTAATTTCTTATTCTTAAAATACACTGTGTCTTGAAAGAATTTTGGTGATTATTTACCTATAAAGAAGTATGCTTGGTCAGTCTAAGTTCACATACAGTGAAGGGCTCTGTGTTTTAATTGGCTCTTATTAGTTGTCTGAAATGTAAAAGCAGCAATGTTACGATTGCGTTTCAAGGATCTCTTGTATATATTTTTTTAATTTAAATCTAATCTCTCTTTAGAAATCACAGAACCCTACAAACATTTAGGCTGGAAGGGATTTGTGGAGGTTATCCAGGCTTTGATCTTCCTGCTCAAAGCAGGGCACTCTTGTAAGTTAAATCAGGTTACTCGGGACCATGTCCAGTCATGATTTGAAAATCTCTGAGGAAGGAGATTCCAGTCTCCCGAGCAACTTGCTTCAGTGCTTAATTGTTGTATTTCTGATCATTTTTTTTCCATAAAACCAATCAAAATTTCCCTTACTGTGACCTTTGTCCTGTCCTTTTCCTATGGACCTATAAAGAAAGAGTTTAGCTCCAGCTTCTCTGTTTCCCACTTCAGGCAGGGAAAGATGCCAATCGTTCCTCGGCTTCCCTTGTCCCAGGCTGCCTGAAGCCACTTCCATGGCCTTGGTGTGCCCCAGTCCCCTCACTGTGTGGTGGCCTCTGCTGCCCTGGCTGGGCTCAGGAACCTCATGGGTGTTCCAAGCCTGGAGATGCTATTCCAGAACCAGAGGACCCTCATGCGTGCCATGAGAGGGGAGCAGTGGTTTCCCTGGAGCTGCTGCTCTGTGTCCTGGTGCAGTTGTCCTTTGCCCCTGTGCAAGAGCTCCCTGCTGCCTCCATTTCCACCAGGACCCAAAACTGCTCTGCAGAGCTCCTGTTTGGCTGTTCAGTGCCCAGCCTGTCCTTGAGCTGCTCCTGCAGTTCTGAAATCCCCTCAGTCCCTTCTCAGCACTTGCATCTCAGTGAAATCAGTGTTGAGGAGTGCAGGTCAGCTTTTTGAAAAAGGCTGCTGGAAAAGATATTCCCCATAACAGGGGCCAAATATTCATCGAGCATGGGGTGCTACTGGTGGTGGAGCAGCAAAACCAGCATTTGTCATGTGCACAATGACTTTGTTCCTTCCCTGCTCACCCTGTGGGTTTCAGCTCTGGTGTAATGGGCTGAGCCAAGAAAACGTGCAAGCACTGAGACAGTTGTTTTACTTTCAAGTGTCTGATGAATCAAAATCATCTTTAGAGTTATGGCTTGTCTCAAACACAGGCGAAGAGCCTGTTTCTAATGGATGTGGAGTTTTAGGGCAAAGGCCATGAAGTTTAGTGTGTGTTTAGTTTTCTTCATTTTATGTGCTCTATTAAGAATATTAAAGCACCAGAAATAACAGGAAAATTACAGCTAATAGGATATTAGTATTTGCTTTTACAACTGAAACTCCAGTCTGTTTATTAACAGATGGAGTCCAGGCTCTGTGCATAAGTATTTTAAAAGTAATTTGTCATTTAAACAGCAAGTGAATCTCTTCAAAGAATACACACAAGAAATGAGGGCTTTAAGAATAATTATCTTTTAGGTGATAAATAGCTTTTCAGTCTGATGTACATCTAATGTAACTTCAATCTATCCTTGATAAATAAAAGGACCCACCAATTAGAAGTTATGTGCTACATAGGTCTCAAAGCGTTTTGTCATGTTGTCATATCAGCATCCCCATTTTGGCTGGAATAACTGTGAAATAACCTTCCTAATGTTCTCCAGCAGGACAATAATGATTACAAAATATACAGTCCTTAGTAGTATTGTAATGTAGTTGATGCTAACTAGACAAAATTGCTGTTAATTGCATCCAGTCTTCATCTATTTAGAAATTAACATAAACCAATGCCTCTGAAGCAATTAGGATCCTAATGTAAGAATTGTGAAAATATATTGCTTTTAAATACAAGCCAGCAGAATATTTATAGGAGCTGAAAAGTGGCTGAAACCCTCTGTCCATGCGTTTCATTCTTTAAAAAAAAAGACGAACCAAACACAAACCCCTACAAAACAAAACCCCTCTAATTTTTCCATTTACTCCCAAAATGCAGTTCTCTGTCTGGTAAGAAGTTCAGTCCTCAGCAAAAATCCTTTGCTGGTTTTGGACTGAGTTTATTTATATTTGTTTTATACATGTTTATCCTTGGGGTGAGCCCATCAGTGAGGAGAATTCCAGACTTTGTGGAACAAAATGCATTTCATAACGGGACAAAGCAAAGCCAGGAAGAGAAGGGGCTGCTCGCAAGCGATTTTAAGGACCCTGGTACACATTTGTTCAAAGCCCTCATGATCTTTGATAAATTTGTCATCTTTAGTGTTAAGCCTTCCATTCTGAGGCCATAAAAATGTTAATAACTGAAATTAGTGCACTGAGTTATTTGGGGGACTTGACCACTGTGGGCTCACTGCCCAAAAGGAAAGATGAGTTTGTTTATTCCTTAGCTAGCGTGAAATTCTTTCATAAGAATTCTTGAGAATTTAATACTATTTTTTTAATAATTTTGGTAAATGACATGGTTATCTTATGCCAATCTTACATATTATGTTGGCATTTAAAAACAAATGTTTTTAAATATTCTACACAACTTCTGTGTGTTACAATGGTAAAATGGTAAAGAATTAGGAAGGACCTCACAGTTATGCAAGACTATTGGGTTTCCTATTAAAAATGTTTCTAGGAACGATTTCTAAACTCCACATACAGAGAATGGAGTGTTGTATTCAGAGAAGGAGAAAATAGACTATAAAGTGCTTGATTAGATGTACCTTTTGGGCTCAAGAACTGTGAACAAATATAAATTCACTAGCAAACATTCTTGTCTGTAACACTCTAGCTTGCAGAAGTCTTCAGTGTGTTGATACACAGTTCCAAGAATGCTGAAAAATAAGGATCAGTGGTGGCCTTACTGTGAAAAAGTCAGCAATTATAGTCTGTAACACAGACAGAGGAAAAGCCAGATTAAGCCAGAGAAGGTCTGTCGTGAGCTATTGTTATTGGCATTCAGCTGCTCTCAGGCTTAACTGAGAATACTCAAAGTTCTTCTTGCTCCACTGTGTTCTCAAATTAATCCAGACCTTGGTAATCAAGGTAATGGCTGAGGGTGTGATTTGTTATAGGGTGGGGTTCTGCTCTTTTCTCCCTTCTTTTTGCAATCTGAAGAAAACCTTATACTGAAGTTTACTTACAGACCTGAAAAGTTTTCAGTGTCAAGCAAGGTGTTCTGCTGCTTTTTAAAGTTTGGAAATTAAAATTAGGCGTTGAGGGAGACCTGAGATTTCAGAAAAGGGGCCCGGAGCTCCAAAATATAAATGTATATACATTATATTTTGTCCAATTTTATGATTTTCTGTTTTCCATTCATTTTACATCAGCTTAGTTTCAGGAGGCTCAGAAATCTCCCTTTGTTCTGTCCATTCTCCTTGGCTGCAGTAATGAAAATGTGACTTGGAGTAGGTTTTCTTCTTGGGGAAGGAAAGAGCAAGCAGCCTTGCACTGCACAGAGCTGCTGACCTGCCGTGTTTTGGATTTTGTGTTGGACTACATGGTAAATTTGTCATTTTGCATCAGAATTTTACTATGCCAAGATTACAGCCCAGTCAGAAAACTGTGTGTTTCCAATCTGGCTTTGTAATCTTATTTACATGTACTTGTGCTCATGAGTAATCTCTCTGAAGTCAATGGTATGAATCCAGTCATAATGAAATTATTTGTTGTTTATCTTTTTCTCATCTGGTAATTATACTTTGCTATCTGATTGTTTTGTGACCCTTGAAGCAAGAGACTCACGAACAGAAATAAAAACCTTCTTAGCTTCTGCCTTGGAGCCAGTTCTGAAGAAATGAAAAGTTCTTATATTCTATTCTCAAAAGCAACACACAATCTGGCAAGGAGTGTTCATATGGTGTTAGGAAGGTGGCTGATATATTTCAGATTTTTAAATATAGATAGCACTGTGTGATAAAGCTCTTTTGGACAAAAGATAAGGATCTAAAATTGTAACCAGCTGCATCTGCAGTAAGCCTGGAGGAATCTTATTTCAATGGAGTTATTACACACACAAAAATACAAGACTGATAGCAAAACCAGGCAGCTAATATTCAAGTCTAGGAATAAAGCACAATAACAGTTATATTCTGTGAGTAAGAAATATATAATATTTATAATGTATTTTACTCTTGCTACTCAAAAACAGTAAGTCAACTTTGAAATAACTTAATCAACAGAAACGAAATCAGCATGGAGAAAAAAATTATGATTTTTTAAGCATAGCTTTCCTTTTTGCAGAATTGCCTCTTCACATTCTGCATGAAATTTCACAGAGGATGGAGATAAAGTTTCTTTTCTGAGGCACAAGAAGTGCTCTGCCCTCTTCCCATCCTACTAATATTATTGCAAATTTTACGTAATTCTTTTTGTTTTGTTCCAATGATCAGAAAACAATTTCTGATGTTTTCCACATTTTTCGAACTCTGACTTTTCATACTTAATTGTGCAAAGTATTTTTCTCAAGATGTTTCAACGACCAAGGTTCAAGCTTAATTTAAGCAATTTCATAAAATTAAATTATGATTTGTATAGTCATGACATTAAATAATTATTTGTATAGTCACTTCACTCAGTGCTTTGTTCATCCAGTCTGGTGTAAAATGCTTGTTTCTGACTGAAGCTTAAATTGGAGGACAAAAAAAAACCCAGGAACATTATAACAGAATTTTTTGTGGTTTTCCCTCCTATGGGGTTGGGTCAGTGATGTTTGAGCAGTTCTGTGTTGGAGATTTTGTCAGGAATTTTGGGGGGTTTATTGTTTGATTTGGTTTTCAATCTTTGCTATGAAGGAATTGTGAGAGGTTTGGTCAGTTCTTGTCCTGCAGACCAAGTAGTGCCTATTGTTTGTGCTATTAATCTGTGGCATTTGGAGTAGCTTATTTTTAAATGATCCTAAACTATGCAGTAGCCCAGAATACTTTATTGCAGGCAATATAGAGAATTTGGAGTGTTTTTCACTTGAGCACATTATATCAAAGTTCTAGAATTCTAAATTCTAATAAAGCATAACAAACTTAAAAAAAAAAAAAGTATTTGAATTTTAAAATGTTGCATGCAGGGAAAAGAGTGCATCCAGATAATTCCCTTACACTTAAGATGTGACCTGTATCTCTTCCTGGTCCATGATAAGTTTGTTCCACAAATGGATGAGACTGACACCTTTATCACATAGGGAATAATCCTTACAAAACTTTTCTTTAAAGATCTCCAAGTGGAAATGCTGATTTGTGGAATGGAATCTGTCTTTTAAGTCTTCCATTTTTTTTTCATTTGTCACACACCAAACTAAATATCGAGTCAGATATTTATAACCAATGCAGGTTGGCTCTGGAGCATTTTCCCCACCGAAAATAGAACGTTGATGGAGATATTTTTGTCAACCCATTTAAGATCTTTCAGCTAGAGAGCTGAATTAATTGCATCAAAGGCATTGGCAGTGAACCAGAGAATCACGGATCTTAGTCTGAATCCAAGTTATTGTGTCATGTGTGGGAACAGGCTGAGTGAAATAACTCTATGGGCACCTTGAAGAGGTTCTAGTGGAAATGTGGTGAAAATGAAGGTACAAGAGTCGTTTTGGTAACCAGAGCCATTCTGAGCAGTCTTCGTGGCTTCGCTGGGCTGCAGAATGTCTCGTTTCTGTGCAGTCAGGGGAGGAAATGGATCGCAAACGTTTTAGTCCTGAGAATTTTTGTCTCCTTCATGGAGATTTTGTAACACGTATAACAAGTGCCCTTCCACGTGTTGCTGCACAATGGAAAGGGAGCAATCCCTGATCTCCCGGTTCCCACCAGCAGATTTTTCGCCCAGAAGCACACCCCGACTCGACCTCCCCGCTCCAGGAGGCCTGTGTGGGAATTGCACGCTCGCATGTGCATCGAAAGCCGGGTTTCCTTTATTCAGGGCAGCCATCCCATGGAAGGGCCGCTGTCCCTCTCCCAGACGCTGGGATTAGCCCTCTCCCGGGCTCTGGGATTGTCCCTCTCCCGGGCTCTGGGATTGTCCCCGCAGGCTCCGGCCGCCGTTCGGGCCCCTCAGGGGGCGGCTCCGCGCCGCCAGGTGGCGCTGTGGGGTCGCCTTAGCCCTCAGCGACATGGCGCGGGAATGGTTTGGCATCCCAGGATGGATTAAACCCCTTCCGTCCTTAATAAGTAGATTCTAAAAAAATATATAATTTTTTGCCATTCCAGTCCTGACAGATTTCCACCTTGCCCTGAGGGGCATCTTTCTTTTACTGGGCCTGCGGATGTGCCCCGTGTGCTCTCATCGCTCAGGTCCTGAAGAGCTGCCACGTTGTTTGAGATCAGGTCACCTTCGATGGCAAAGTCACCTCTGTGAAAGCTAAACTCACATTTTAAAAAGCTGTGCTGAGTTGAGATGTAAGTCCTGGTCTAAACTCTTGTAGAATCACCCATTGATTTAATTGAGTTTGGGCAGTTCCTTAATCACGTGGGCAGCTGTGGCCACAATGATCCAAAGACTGGGGAACCTGTACGAAGAAAGGCAGAGAGAACTGGGGTTGTAAAAAGGCTGATGGGAGACCTTATCATGGTCCAGTATTTAAAGAGTGGCTAAAAAAAAGATGGAAACTCCCTTTTTACCAGGAGTCATATGGAGAAGATATGGGGTAATGAGTACGAGTGACTTCTGGGGAGATTTCAGCTGGAAACAAAAATTACAAATTTCCACAAGGAGCACAATCAGCCACTGAAATATTTCCAATTTTCATTCTCAATTGAATTCTCAATTCAATTTCTATTTTCAATCACACTTGACTTTTGCCTCAGTGCCCCTTCTTGGCCAGCAGGAGGTCATTTTCAGGAGACGCTGGTGACTCTTTTCGGAGTTCTTCCCACGGCCACGGAGCAGCTGGAGGTGTTTCGTGGCTCTGGAGGTAATTGCTGGGTGACAGGCAGAGTTTAACATGTTTGAACTGCCTGGAGGGATGAGCTGACTCTGAAGAACTGCAAAAGTTACAAAACTCAGTAAGAAAACAGGGCCTACATTTCAAAGAGGCATTGTGACCCATCAGCCAGAGCAAGGACCCAGCCTGGGAATTCCTGGATTTTACAGGACAGAATTAGGAAGGCATGCATCCAATGAGGATACCCAGAGGGGACACACTTATTGCAGAAACTCCATGTAACATCATAAAAATATGGGAAAAAAACAACTGGCTGCTTTCCTGGCCACCTGGCAGCCAGGTATTCAGAAAGTGGGAACTCCTTTAATGAATAATGAATTTTGTGTGCTAAAGGCACTGCACACACATGGTAATTTAGCCTGGGTTGCAGACATGGGGTGTCTGCCCAGACCAACACAATGCTCAAGAGGAGGGTGTGAAATCACTCACAACTTGCAGCTTTTATTTGCCACAGAGGCTGCTCATCCAGACTTTGTGATGTGGCCACATCCATTCACTGTAGAAATCCATCAGAGTGAGAAAAATGATATTAGAGGAAAGAGTTGGGTCTGAAGAAGGAAACAAGAGGGTTTGTTATTAAAATTAAGGGAAGAGGATTTTAAAATAAATATCAGATTGCTCTGGAAACACATTTCCCAGAGCAACAAGCTTTTAGGGCAACTTGCACAAGCCCCTGCCCCCAGCTACTGTTTGTGTGCTGCAAACCCCATCCTCTCTAGGCAGATTTCTTACAGGTATAGACTGCCAAAGGTAAACCAGCAGGAATATTCCCAGCACTGCCATAATTTAGAGCATTTACCTTCAAAGAAAATATTTTATTCAGATGTCAGAAATCTCATTATCTGAGCAGAAGGGGGGGGAAGAAGAAATCAAGCTAATAAACTGTGACTATTTAATTAGTCATGAAAAATTTTTCTTAGGACTTTTTAAGGAAAAAGGTGAGGAAATATTAGGATGAGAAATTATGAGAAAAGATAATACAATTAACAGGCTTGGCCAAAAGAAGGTTGTATTAAAGATACTAAACTTGCAAGAAATTTCTTTTCCAGACTTGCCTCACCACAAAAAAAAAAAAAGAGAAATTTTCCCAAAAGCCAGATATGAGACCCAAGAGTGGAGAACAAACTGTTAAGACTTGGTTGGAATGATAGCTGATTTTTTAATTTTTTAATATTTATAATTGCTATCCTCACAAAAGGTTGAAGTACAGATTAAAAAATAAAATTGATTGAAGCTAAACACAATAAACACCAACTAATTTCCCCTTCCTCTCTACCACTAAAATCTATTCAGGGATTTTTTTTTTGGGTGAGGCACCTATTTCATATTCTCAAAAGAAAATAATTTTGTGGATTGTGCAATTTTTGGGTCACGGTCCAGTTGCTCTAGAAAATTCTGATGAATGTTGTATAGACATTGTTTTTGGTTAAGGTGAGGGGAGTCTCTCCAAGGCATCTCAGAGAGATTAAAAAACTAGTTGAATTTTCTAGCACTGATTCTGGATTTTCACAGCTTTAATCAGATTTCTCTGGCCAGTTGTTTCTCCTTGAATCCACATGCCAAATATTAGCCTGCATCAAGTACATCATTCTTAAATATTCCCACAGCATAAACCAAACCTATTTTGTTTAAATGCAAAAAAGTCACTGAATTTCATTATGTAACAAATTTTGCCTTCAGGTTGTGTATAGTCTTTGAAAGTGACTGTAATGTATTCCAAGCTTTTAATATTCCTGTCTAATGTTTCTTTTTGTTTTTATACTCTTTTTTGTTTGTCTGAAGTGGAAGAGATTATCTGTACTCTAACATAAGCCTCCACAATATCCCACCATACAAAGGTTATGGGACTGAGCCCTGGTTTCTTCACAAAATAAATAACTTCTGAACAAAAGGCCCCACTATGCTGTCAGCCAGAGCCTCCTTCCCTGCACTGCTGCTGAGCTGCACTGGGTAACGTTACCTTCAGTAGCCACAGAGAAGGAGGCAGCTGCAGACACAGCCAAAAGTATCGGAATTAAGAAACTAAAAATTCTGCAGTTGGCCAAGCAAATTATTTTCTTGTAGCAGTGGGAACAGCAGGTCTCTCAGAGAAGCAGCTCCCAAACCTTTGGGAAAATTGGGCTTCTGAAAGCAGTTACAGAGCAGTGTGACTCAGGATCTCCATGAGGATGGAAGTTCTGTTTAAATGTGGCAGCCTCATAAAAGGACTTTTTGGTTTTTATCTCCCAGTAAATTCACTGATAAACTCCTTGAGTATTTGTTTAGGTCCCATCTGTAAAAATAACCTAATTGGGATGGAGTTTACAGGACAGCATTCTCTTTTCTTGTTCTATTATAATTTTCTGACCCTAATTTCCTGCTTTGTCATTTGGTTTAAGTTGGACCAGTCATGAGAAAAACCTTCCCCATAAGGCATAAGTTCTGTGTGTGGGAGAATTCTTTGTAGATATTTGTTCTGTGAATTGGAATAATAAACTATTATAAGACTACTATGGATTTGGAAGCTACTTTGGCCAGTGGCAGCAAGTTTGAAACTTTTATTTCATTATTGTTCATTTTTCAGTTAATCCCACTGTGCAATTTCAGCTCATCCATTTGCTCTTTTTCCTTTGGCGAAAATGCAAAAACCTTGTGCACATTGCACATTATGGACTTGTGTTACTGACATGACTGGGCTTAAATTACAGTTCTGAATGAGCATTTTTATAACACAGCGTGAATGGTTCAGACATGGTATTAAATAAGTATATTTAGACATTATAGAACAAATGAGTCTGGGTCTTGAATCAGTGCTTCCTGTTCCTCACAGAGACTCAGAGGTGCTGGATTGAGTACAGACACGCCTTGGTAGGATCCATTTAGTCTGTCACTGCTACTGTTGGCTGTACTTGCTGATATTCTATAACATTTTCTTCTGAGGGTTCTTCTGAGGGGTTGTATTTACTTTTGGGGTTGTTTTTTTTCTTATTTGGCCAAGGAGTTTGGCATTTCAGCACCAAGAGCATGTTCTTCCCAAATCCACAATTTAAATTTTGCTCACATTTTAACTTTCTAAAATCCTTTGCAATGTTTTTAAAAAGTTGTTCAGTTTGCATCTTTTTTAAGATTGTGACTAAATGACGTTTTAACTTGCGTTTGAATGCTGATTTGACACTCTTGCACTCAAACCAGCAGTAGTTATGTTGGACAATGTACGTCCATGCTTCTTGACATAAGCTGTGTTTATTGAGTGAACAGCTATTGTAAATATTAGAAGAAAAAATCTAACTGCAGCTGCTTTTATGGCACAGCAGGTTTTTAAGGCTACTTCAGAAGCAGTACTGGGGAATCAGGCACTGCCTTATTTATGATGTTAATGTTGCAGGAACATTGGCTACAGGGGAGGGACTTTTCAAAGCTTCCAGCTGCTTAACAGCACAAGGAATGTGTGCTCCCAAGCTTTATTAGCTACTTTTGAAAACCCCATCATAAGGATAAGCCTATCTGTAAGGATATATACTTGCTTGGGCTACATTTGGATTAAATGGATGTCTTAGTGCAGAAGAGAAAAAGAAGTACAGAAAATTTCTGGAATTAAATTAAAAACATTGACTAAGATCTGCTAATATAGATGGATATCCGAAGAGGAACATGTTTTTGGATCTGGGTGAAGATTGCTTGGCAAACTCAGTAAACATGGTTATTGAACTGTGAGTTTTCAGATTCTGATCCAAAGCCCAGTGAAACAGAAGGAACTTTGACTCGGCAGAGTGAAATGCTTGGAGTCGTTTCTGAGAGCCTTCCTTTCACTGAATAACTTGAGGAGTCTCAATGAGGTCTGTAAAATTAGTAATTTAGTGCCTCTAGGGATGCACTAATGAAAAACATCCTGACAAAGAAAACTCAGTTTTGTTCTCCATGGTGCCAAGTAACAAGACAAGAGGCACCGGGCAGAAAGTGATGCCCAGGAAGTTTCACCTGAACATGAGGAAGAATTTCTGTCTTGTGCAGCTGACTGAGCACTGAACAGATTGCCCAGAGAGGGCTTGGATATGATCTTCTGGAGGGAATTTTCTGAATGTCTGTTCCTGCAAAATTAGTCAAAGCCAGTCAAAATATTTCAGAACCAAGTATTGGAAAATATATTCCATTTTGCATTCATCTACACATGACCACTTTTTCCAGTGCCTGTGTTTGTTAGTGATTCTCAGTAAAACAATCTGAAATCAGACTCTAAGTATGAAAGAGCAAGACCTTGTCAGGCATTGGAAAAATAACAAAAAAAATTTCAAGAGGCTTGTAAAATTGTTATATAAATTGGTACTTTTCCATCATTGCACTACATTACAGCTAATCTTCTGTAAGTGTTCTTGCTTATTGCTTTTTTAATGAATGCCCTTCTCAGTTCTCAGTTAGGCTTTGTCTTCTGGTTTTAGGAGGGGCAGCTATTGTTACAAACACAGATGGTTTTGGTTTGTTTCCAAAGTTAAAACTATTAACTAAGTGTTGGCAGCTGCATTTACCATTTTATATATATTTAAATCCATTTTATGGTAAGAATTGTTTGTCCTAGATATAAGGGAGGGAGGTGCATTTTTAGCTTGTAACCTCTTCAATCTTTTGGAGTTCAGTGGCAACCAAGGCCTGGAAAGAACATTCTGACGAGAGCAAAGGGATTCTCCTGTTGAGAGATTCCCCTGAGAATGATGGCTTGGAATTGATATAATGCCAATACAAGTGTGGAAAGTCTTATTTTTTTGATTTTCCGTAAAACTGCTTTTCATGGCCCCTACAGACAGGCTGTGCAGGGCAGGCCCTGCTGGAAGAACATCTTCAAATGTTTGTTGTTCTGCTTGAGGGATTTTGAATTGCCAAACTAGTGGTGATTCCACTCTACCCCCCTGACAAACTCTGGTCAGCAGTGTGACAATTCCTAAACAAATTGCCTCCTGACCCTGCTCCTGGACTTCTTTGGGGTGCCCCATTTAGGCCTCCAGCCCTCCCTTTCTGTGGTGCAGCATTCCCAGCCCGCTCATTCCCATCCGAGCCCTCGGGCACTAAACCTCTGTTCACTGCCATCCCCAGCCACAGGTCAGGTCAGCACCTGCAGCATCAGAGTCCACATCTTGGCTTTTAAAACAACATATTATTGAAAATTAAACACTTCAGAGAAAGCAATATTTAAAAACACCATCGGCCTAGTGTGTCTCCACGTCCACCTGTCTGATGTCAGGATTGTCCCTGTGTAAATTTGCAGTCCTGGGCTATGTCAGGTGTTTTGAACAAAGTTAAATCACTCCTTCAACTCTCCTGATTGGGGGTGAAATACTGAAAGACTTGACTCCTCTTTTGTTGTTATCACCATGCTTTAAATATCTTGAATTTCTTCGTTTCCTCAAGTAGCCTTTCTTTACCTATTTGGGAAACAAATGAAAATACAATACATGATACTCCCTGTATCATTCTTGGAAACTTCCTGAGGGGAGAGATGTGGCTTTAAGGTCTTCCTATGCCCTCCAATTTAATTTCTTTTATGCAGATATCAGGTACTGCATTATTCAAGATGCTAATACATTTGTATGTTTAAAACAGTTTTAAAAGGGAGAGATAATGTGCTAGTGAAAAATCAATACTCTGCATTGCTAGTTTATTTGAAGTTGTGTGAGGTTTATCTCTCTCCAGCACAATCTTTCAATTAATGTCTTCCAGTATTTAGGAATGAAGAGACCATGTAGCCTATTGATTGGTTCTGAAATTCTCTCGATAACTTACAGTCTCATAAATAATTTCTGTTTACTTTGAAGCTTGATATGAACACTGTTTCTTCTGTTACCCATTTTTAAAAGCTTGCATTTATTTTGCTTTGCATATCTTTGATTTGCAAAAGATATGTTACAGAGCTGTTCCTAAGTGTCCTTTATTATGCTTTTGAAAATTTATATGAATGCCGAAGTGAGTTAATATAGTCGATGATTCCTCCTAATTTAAAAAATGGCTTATGGTATAAGAACAAAATACCAGAACTGTAACCAGAGGTTTTGCTTTAAAGAACCTGTAAAGTGCTCATCACTTTATGATCTTCTTTTTTCTTGAAAAGTAAGTGATGATGCTTCTGAAATTAACCTCCAACCTCTAAAGCCAACCTCCCAGTGGCTTTAGAGAAGAATAAATTCACAAATATCTCCTTCAGCAGATTGCATTTATCAGTTTTTCCATCTCTTTTCAAGATGAAAGGTGAAACAGTCTGACTTGACACAAAGAAATAAGTCCTATCTTCTCTTTGAATTGTTTGCCAAGGAAATAATGGGCTTATGGGGTTTACCTGTGCAATACTGGGTTTTGCTGAGAACAGCAGCTTTCCATGAAGCTCACAGAAATATTTGAAATTTAGACACATCTTGGTGTTGCGGGGAGGGAAAGGATTTTTGTTTGAACAAACTAATTCTGAAATGTGTTTTGCAAAGACAACCTTAAGATGCACAGCAAACACTGCCCCATTATTTCAGGTGTCCCATCAGGACTTGTGTTTGGTCCCCCACTGTCACACGAGCCACCCTGCAGCTGATGTGGGCCAGGAGTGCAAACAAAGACCCTTTTAATCACAGCAGTTCTAATTAGTTCTTCAGTTTTCCATCACATCTTCTACAACAGGTAGACTTAGCACTGACTGGCTCATTCCTAAACCATATGACTTTTATAGAAGACTACTGAGATGTCTCTAAAGCTCTGGTGTTGCAAATGCTCCTCATTTAGGCTGCTCCATGATTAACAAGCCTATTGTGATTAGCCAAAGTCTGAAATCTTTTTTCCTTTTTCATTTATGAATGGAAAGGCTTCGTGCAAGAGGGAAGCACAACAACATGGGTATCTTCAGATTCCCTAATCCATGTCAGAAATCCTGTGACTCAAAAGCTGTTTGTAAACTCGTGGGTGTGAGAAGCATTCTGACATATGGTGGCCACATTCATTTTTTAGACCCAGAAGGAGCAGAATGCAGAGTGAGGCTGTACCAGAAAGAGTATTTTTCACAGCATCCTTGGGATTCTGTTGTCTTCATCCTCCTAAGATTCATCTTCCTTGCTCACTTTCTTATGAATATCAAGTTCATCAGAAGAAAACCTTGAAACAATATTTGGCATGAGTAACATTTGTTGTAATTTAAGGCTATCCAAGTAGCCAAGAGAGAAAACAATTACTGCCTTTCTTTTTGCACTTTAAACACAGCTGACAACTGTTGCCTTGTGTGTCCTCCCCCATTGTCTGTTCTTTACATTAAACCAGCTTTTCTCTGCCTGCAAAAGTGTTTGAAATAATTGTGTAGACAATCCTTTTTTAAATCAGGTATGCACATATTCATGCAAACACAGCAAAGAGGAGAGAGCAGTATTAATTAAATTTAAATTAATGAAAGATTAGTATAATTTTTATTTGATTGTAAGAGGAGACTAGCATGGGAGCATTGCACAATAAATCCAAAAAATTCTGTGTAAGGACTGGAAAATGTGGAAAACCATAGGCAGAAAAACTTCATATTTTGACTCTGCTCTTGCAAGCACATTTGCATGATGTTTCACCATCTTTATTGTTCTTCTGGGCTCTTTCTTTATTTGCTGAGCATTCTTTTTAGACAGGGTACATCAGAAAAGGAGGGATTATTTCACACGTCTTTCAAGCAATACTGTTCCCCAAACCTATCAATGCTCTTGCTGCTGTTCTGGTGCCAGTGTGGTGTTGTGTGTCCCTGTTTCAGGTTGTGGCCAGGCACCATCCCAGCCTCTGCACTGTAGTTATGCCAACATGCCCAGTTATTTCCCACCTTATGAGATGGCAGCAACACAAAGAACTGCAAAAATCCATTCTATCCCTTCTACAGGGCTTTCATATCCCTAGGGAAAAATCCACCCCCTTTTGGGGAAGTAGGATTTGTGGTTAAGAAAAGACTGATGGTTCATTTTGACACATTTCGATCAAAGCACTTATAAAGTTCTTTTTTTGCTTTGATGCATCTTGTTCTGAGTTAAAGGTATTCATGCAGATAAGCCCCAGGCATGAAGGATTTGGCCCTGGTGAGGATCTCAGTGAACAATGGGTAAAGCCAGGAAAGATTCTGTTATTTTTCACTAAGTTTTACATTAAGTCTCAGTGGAAACTTACATTCTAGACATCCCTACCCTTGAAAATTTTGCTGCTCCTTCCTTTCTGTCAATGGAGCCAAATGCTCTCTGCCTAGAGAAAGCTGCCAGGGGGCCAAGGAAGTGGTTGTAGCCTGTATCCACTTGTGAAATCATGTTTTGGGGCTTGAGAGGGAGTCAAGCTCGAGAAAGATACTGCTGAACTCATACAGAGTGCCAGGTCCTGCTCAGAGCCCTGAGGTGCTGAACAAACCTGAGGCAGAGCCTGAGAGCAGCAGGTTTGTCCAGCCTGGGGCAGAGCTGCAGGGACTGTCCAGTGGCCTCATGCCTGGCCATGCAGGCAGTGGGCTGAGGTGTCTCCTGGGGACCCATCAATGCCCAGTGACAGACAGGTTCCAGCAGGGAGAATTCTTCCAAGTGAGGATGGTCAGTCACAGCACTTAGAGCCTGAGAGGAGCTGTAGAAATTTTCAGAATTTAATAGGGCAAGGTCCTGAGCAACCTGATCACAACTTGAAATTTTCTCTAGCTTTGAAGATGGCTGTGATATTGAACCAGATTGTTTTCAAAGGTTTTCTCTAAAATATTCATCATTTTGTAATTCTAACATGATACAGCGTATTTGGAAAGATTTCTTCCTTTTATCTGTCTGGTTCACCATGTAGTCCCAGAAATGGCTGCTTAAGCACAGGTATAGGGGCAGTAACTGTGGGATGGGAAAAAAAAAAAAATGAAAAGAGAAGAAAGCAGCAGCCAGAGGAATCCTCCTGGATAGGTTTGGGTGCTGGACACATAGAAACTGGGGGTGTCACCCCAGGCACTCCTGGCATTTGTCCTTGACTTTTGCTTTATGCCAGGAGCACCACCACAGCACTAAGAGTGTGTGGATCACTTTCCTCACGGACACCATGAAGAAGAGGGGATCAGACCAAGATCATGCTCTGCAGCACTAATTGCTTAAATCTGCCAGGGATTGGGAGCGCTGCATAGGAATTCAGCAATGGTGTCATAGACCTGTGCCATGCACAAAGACCAGGGTGGATCAACATCAAAACTCCACATCCCAGCTTTGCTACAAAAAATAGCAAAATCTTAATCCTGGCTTCTGATAAATGTTTCCTTGTTGTAGTTCTATCTATTATACCAGTCCTTACATCTTAATTAAAGCGCAGCAATGTGTAATCCTATAGCTCTGTATTTAAAAGACAGACAGAAAGAGAAAAAACACTGCACTAATCACATTGGAAAAGGGAAGGAAGCACATATGGAATGCACATGTAGGTAAGTATGTGGGGAGACATATTGACAATCCTGCAGAAATAAGGAAATAACTGAAAAAACTGTTGTAAATACTAAAAGCTAGCAATTGCCAATATAATTTTTTTTTTAAGGCAATAAATCAAGGGTGTATGTTCAATTTTTAGGCCGTTCTTGGACTTTAATAAGCTCAGGTTCAAAGCAGGACATATGGAGTCTTCTTGTATGTAATAATAGGACTCACTAAAAGGCCTACACAGTGACTGAAAATCATAATTTCTGAACTCTTCAATTCCAGATGTCTTTACTGGTAAGCCCATGAGCACAAACCAGTACTGGGATGTTGTCTGCCTGTGCTTTTGTCTGCTACAGGAACAAATGTTTGCATCTGGACTGTCTGCTCCACTGCTGCACCTGAGGGAGGACAGCAGGATTACTCCTGGCCTTACTATTAAAAAAAAATACTTTTTCCTTAATTGAAGCAGGTTATAGTAATTTAAAAGTTTATGATGGGCACTTTTTTCCTCTTCCTTTTCCCCATTTTTCTCATCGCTCTCATCTTCACCATTAAAGAAAGGCCAAAAAGAGAGTGGCTCAGAAGAGCAGATGAAGTGGCTATTTCCTGAGAGGTTTTTTTCTATTTTGAAAAAACCCAAACCCTCAGAGTACTGGCAGTGTGAGGCCTGGGAGCATTGCACTTTTGAGTGGAAGAGCTGCTTTACTGCATTAGAACAAAACAGTTGTGGACTTGCTGTGATCTGTGACTTTGTGGCTCGATGCTGTCCCTAGATTTAGTTCTACCAGGTGTGATGATTCCAGGAATTCTATAACTGGCAGAATAATGGCTAGAAAATGCAACTGAAGGGTTATTTCTATTCATGTGCTGTCAAAGGTAGATAATTCCTTATTCCTCCCCCAAAGCAGACGGGAAGAGGATGAGTAGGTGGGACGAGGAATGACAAAGCTGGAGCGTGATGAGTGTGTGTTCTCTGTTAAACTTTGCTTGCAGTCTGTCCCCCACACGACTGACACAGCAGCTGAAGTCTTTGCTGCTTCCAGAGGGCACAGGGAAGGTTGGGTGGCTGAAGGAGGAGGGAATGTCGCCACCAAGTTGCAGGATCCAAGCAGGAATTTGCTTTTGGCTGTAGTAGTTTTGTTTCCGGTAATTCATGCTCTGGGCTGCTGGTTGGGCCCATCCCTCTGTGTGTCTTTCCTGCTCCGCTCTCTTGTTTATTGGATACTAAACACCAAAGATTTTCTCAGAAAAAGTGTGTGTGTGTGTTGGGAACAGCCTGGATGCTCTTGAAACATGACTGCAAATGGGATTATGTGCCCTTTTCCCCTTTCCCATTTCCATGTTAGTAACTAAGCCAACACTTTTTTGTTTGGTTGGGGTTTTTTTAACATGAAGCTAGAATAGAAATGCTGGCTTCCTTTCACATTTCTAAAAAAACCCAAACTTGTACATAACAATACTATATAAAAACTGGATTTTTATTCTCTTAGCTTCCTAGGTAGAAAAAGAGGAGGAAACTGAAGATTTGGGCTTTGGTAATCCATTTTTTGGGAAATTCATAATATGCAGTCCTTGCCAGGTTATAGAGTTTTGGGCTTTTTCCTCTGTTGTCCTAATTATAATTGCATTTCTATTTTGCTTGGTAATTCCCAAGTCTGGACTGAACCTGAACATAAATCTTGGTACTCAGATGTGTAAGGGGTGCAAGCAATTTCAGCTGCTTAATTTCTGATGTATTCTTCCAGAAAGGTCATCCCACTCCTACTGAATGTCAGAGATGTATTTGTTTTGTCAAGAGTGCTTATAAACGCAGGTCCTCCCTTCCAGTTGAGGTTGCTCAGGAAATTAATTAATTAGTGATGTCTAAATCTTACTGTGTTAAGTGAAAACACTACAAGGTTCTGTGTCTGGCCCTAGAAATTATGTTATTTAAGATTTAGGGAACTACTTATGGTAGATATGGTAGATACTCTTTCCTGGAGTGGGAAATATTCTTTCATGGAAATCACCAATAAGGTAAAAATGTGTGAAATTCCTGCTTTGCTCAGGTTTGCTCCTCCTGCTGAGCTCCCGTGTAACCCCATCCCTGTGGAAGTGCTGTCGTTGCAGAACCCACCAGCTCTATGCCTAAGGGACATTTCCAGGCATAAAATTCTGCTCTGGAAGCTAACAAAGCTCCTCAGGACAGCTACTTCCCTTTGTCCCCTGCTTCTGCAGATGAGTAATGACAGGCTCTTGTTTATTCTTCTGAACATGCACTTCTCAAGAGCAGCGTTTTTCCCATGCCTTGACAGCGTTTGTGGGTCTTTCCTAACTGCATTCAAGAGAGGCTGGATACATACACAATATTGCAAGCTGAACTTGAATTCTGCAAGATATTACATAATAAACACCCCCCAACATGCCCCTGCCCCCCCAAAAATAGATAAAATCTGATCCCCAGAATGCTGCAATTGCCTCAGAGATAGAACAGTTTTGTGGGAAAAGGGGCTGGTTTCCAGTTGGTGAATCTGGGGAAAGCTTTGCCTATTTCACAGCCTCTGTTGGTTGTTGGTGAAATAGTGACACTGATTTCTGTGCAGTGCTTTGAGAGCTGTGGATAAACTCTGGGATGTAAGAGTGAGATAATCCTGTTCTCCCAGGCTGTACAGTAGAATCTCTGCAGTTCCCAAGGGAGCTAAATAGGTTCACTCCTGGCAGCATTTCAAAAGTAAACAGCCATTTCTGCTTTCCTCTGTGTATCTTTGCTAGAAATGGTATTTACGTACTGGAGGAGTGCCATTGTTTCCAATAGATGTTATGACTAGCACTGAGTATTCTGAGGATGAGGTGTGCTACAAAAACAACTGAGTGAAGCTTTAAGGGCTGGACACACCACACAACTGTAACTGAACATGATTGCCCTTAATAGAAAAATGAAATACAGTAATTACTTTTGTCCTGTTCTACTGAATAAAAGTATGGATTAAAAAGGTAGTTTGGGTATTTAACATCCCTGCCCAGTTTTTCAAATTTCCACTTAAAACTTCAAGAATTACGAAAGTTGGATTTTCAAAAAAAAATGTCAGAAATTTTAAATTAATATCATTAGATAAAAAAGATACAATTGTGGAAGGCAACCCAGCCAGAAACTTCAGTGTACCAATTTTTTTTAATATAAAATCAAGACTTCAGATTACTGAGAAGCTTTTATTACTAGACAGCTACAGACCATGACCTGACTATCAAGTATTGTAGTTTAAATCTAACTGATTTTGTATTGTCTTCAGTGATTTTGGGGTGTGGTTTTGCAAAAGCTGTAGCAGAAGGTGTGAAGTGGTATGTAACAGTGTGTGAAAGTAACTTACACAAGCATTTGGATGGTTGTGCGGATATTCTTGGACCAACCTCTAAATCAGTTAGGTCCAGATCATTCATGAATCACAAATCATTCCCATATGAGGACTTCTCCACGAGAACAATAAATAAATCTCCATAATCAAACCCAGGACTGCCACCTGCCTGCAGTGGTGGTGTCAGAGGAGAGGGACAAAGGAGAACAGAAATGAAATTTTATTCACATGAATTGTTCTTTCAGATGAAACACTTTGGGACAGCAAAGACTCCCTGCAATATTTCTGCTGTTGCTGCATCATAGAAGGATTTTTGGTGTCAATGAGGAGTCAAGTCTCCCATGGGACTTCATTTCACCCTGGGTGGGGGGGGACTTTTCCTCTCTTCCAAGAGGGAAAATTCCAGAGTGTAGATGCTTTACCTGTGGGAAGGTAGAGTGTGAAAATGCCAAGACATAGATGGTCAAACAGTGACAGATGCATTTTGTATTTATGGGCAATGACAAGAGTGAAGTCTCTCTCTGCTTCAAGAGAACTACAGGAAAAAACCCAAGCTTGGATACTTTTGGCAGTGCGTCTCGACCGTAAACTTCTTCCTTTACATCGACTGAGCTGCCATTTTCTATGAAATTGTAACAGAAATTAATTTATTTTATTATACTTCTGATGTGTACTTACTATTTTTAGGAGGGAAGGCCTGCATAAAAAGCTGTTTAGTTAGGTAACGTGTTACATTTTTATTTTAGTCTGGCACATTTCTGAAATTCCAGGCATTTTTGGCTTCCTGTAGAAAGCAAACTTCTGCCTTTTAGGCAAATGCTGTGAGTGTTTGAACTTTTCAAACTTTCTTCTGCTTATGACCACTTTTGACAGATGTCTGGCTGAGTTCACAATCTTGGCTATCCTTGAATGCCTGGATCAGTACAAGCAGATCATCAGGCAACAGAAAGTTCCTTTACAGGTTTGCCCAAAATCACCCATCCACCAATGTTTATTGTGACTCAAGGCAGCCTCCCTCTGAATAACCAGGATTTTCAAAGTGGGGGGGAAGGAAAGAATTGTGTAAATATGTGAGGAATTAACAGAAGAAACATTATTTGCATAAAAGATTCATTTAAAAGAATGCAAATACAGGTCAGACTCCTTTAAACCTGTTTTCAAAGAATTGATGGCTTAGTGTTCCTATTGCTGTAATATATAAACTTTGAGTGATGTCATACAGGATTTCCTCTCCTTAATTACCTAAAAGGCAGGTTTTTATTAAAGTTATGGCTTGACTTTGAGCAAGGCCTCTCTGTACAGAAAAGGCACAATACAGCAATGGACAGCAGAACTGGGTTTGTGTAGTTTCAAGGAAAGTGTTTTGTGTTTGAGAAACTGGAACAATGACTCAATTCCAATACCATTAATATGATTCTGGTAACAGAAAATGTGAATAAATAATGGGAATAATGTCTTTCTAATGGGTCTATGTCTAAACCAGCTGATTATTTAAAAGCACATTTCAAGTGCTAACAATACATCAAGTGATCATATTCCTTGGTAAAGTAACTAATCATGAGGAATTGAGCTGATATGCACGAGATTGACAGAAAAATGAAAAAAATCTGGAATTTTTCAAGAAATCAATGTTGTGGTGTTTTGTACAGCACTAAATGTTCCTGGTGCTTTTAAGTGAAAATCATAGTTGATAAACATTTTAAGACTGTTTTCCAGAAGTGAGATCTGCAGACAATGGAATCTGCAGTAGGCGAAGCAGATGAAGCACAAAAACTGGCATGTAAATTACTCACTATTTACAAACAGAGGAACGCTTGAAAAACAGGAGTTGACAACTTAGGTACGTTCTGGATGGCTGAGGTTCCAGCTCAGGCTGTTAGACAACCCTGTTATAAAAGTGCTGCTTAAAAAAATAGTCATACCTTACTCAGTCCAGTTGAGGAAAGACACACTTATCAAGAATGTTGGCAGTTGTGCAAAAATAGGGGGAAAAAAGGAGTTGTTGAAAGATTGTACTGAAGCTGTTCTTGCAGCAGCAGCAGAGGTGACAGATGCTGGAGGCCTCTCACATCAGACACTGCAGCTGTGCCATGTTCTTTCTTTACCAGCATTTCTTGAAAATTAGGAAAGAGGAGTTTGGAACTCATTTTCTTCCAAAAAGCAGTGTTTGTTTTGAAATTGGTGTTTTTTCACACAGTGAGACAGGCACAGTAAAAGGAGTTTGGCAACTGACATTGCCTTTCTAAATAAAATAAATCATAGTGCTGCATATGTGGAAATAAAGGCTTTGAGAACTGTTATGAAGGCAGTGCATGTAACTGGTAAAACATGAGTACTCCCTTTGCTCTGTGATACTTGGGGGAACACATTTGCAACATCAATGAAATAAATACTGGTGCAATAAAATGCCCTTGACAGGAATCCTTGGCTTGGGTAGCAAAGTGCTGGAAGTTCATGTCCTGACACGGCCTGGTGCCCACACTGTCCTCTTCCCTGGCAAGCACAGGGTGGGACAGCCTGGCTGATGCCACCTCCTGGGCTGCCCCTAAGGAGCTGTGCAGTATCCTACACCAAGGGATACCTCAGAGAATGCACACAAGCAAGTGGGATGTGCATTTCAATATTTCTGGTCCCAGTAGTAATATTGAGACGTTTCTGAGCACCTGGACACAATGAACACCATGGACATTAGTTTGATTTTTGGGGTTCTTGCAGGGAATGTGCATTGCCAGTGAGTTTTTTATGGGCCTTCATGCCCCTTTCATGCTACAGTTCGTCAGTTTAGATTGGTAATAACATGTCAGTGTTCTTTTAAAACTGTTTCTGACTCTTCTGCTCAAAGGCACACAGAGGGCTGGAGCCAACCAGCCAAAACAATACTGGGTTGTTTCAAGACAGCCAATGTGTGCCTGAGTGTACAGGCAGCCATGACCAACCCAGACCTTTGCTATGCCTTGGTTCTGCTCTGAATCACCACCAGAACCAAACACTCTGTTTGCTCTGTGCATGCCCCTCTGTGTACTTTATGGTAGTATTTCAGAGACTTTATGTTTCTGGTAGGCAGTAGCTGATCAATTCTTTGAAAGTGATCAGAGGTGCAGTGACAGTTCCACCAAAACACATTGATCCTTCACATGTTCTCAAAGATGACCAGAAGCATTTATAAGTAAAAATGTTACTTAGAGAGAAGCATGGCTTAGGACTGGCTCTGTAGGGATCTTAACACAAACACAGCCTTGGGTCTTGCCCTTGTGTCAGTGTCTGCAATAAGAGCCTGAGTAATTTACCCAAGATCCCATAGCAAGATAGCAGAATCAGAACTATGATTCGGGGGTTATTGAACTCTGGTGCAGGATTTCCTCTCCTCCAGTTTTCATTTTTCTTCCGTGCTTCTGCAAATACAGAGTATCCAAGCTCTTTGGAACTTTGCTTAAAGGAAGAATGTTAATCAAAGACAACCCTTGGGACCTCATACAGGTGTTTTGAATGTATTAATTCATGAGCAGATTTGTATAAAGAAAAGGTTTACATTTAAGAATTCAAATGCTTAGGTTTAATCTGGTTCTCAGTTGTAGTGTCTTAAAACCACTGAAAATGTGACCTTTAGATGACCCATGACTATCCAAATTGACACCAGAAGGAACTGGAAACTGGCTTCATTGTGAAATTAATGGATTCCTCTTCTGTGATAGATATGGGGAAACAAACCACAGATTTTAAAACCATCTCTTTGGGAGCTGCATCTTAATGATATCAGAATTGAATAAATATATGCGTAGTTCCAGGAATCTTCTAATGGAGCCTCTGGGCTTTGATTTTTACATCTGCTTTTCTGTGGTTTTGTAGCTCACCTCATGCACTAGCCATTCAATATATATTTTATATTGCTACAATAGTTTGCACATTTATTTTTTAATGACAAAAGGCTCCCACCCTTTTCACATCTGCATTGGAAGTATTTGCATAACTGAGGGCCTGCAGTGGTAAATGAAGGCAGCTCTCTCTAGAGCAATACAGATTGCCAGGCCTGGAACACCAAAGGGAAGCAGTGAGACACTAAAACATTTCCAAATTCAGTCAATTCTTTGTGGTGGGGGTGAGAGGAGTAATTGTAAAAACAAGACAGCTAAATCAATATGAACTATAAAAAAATTTACAGTTATTATAATTTGTTGCCGTAGAGCAAAGATTTACTGGAAAGTTGTGGCAAAAGTACCATTAATAAAACACATAAATAGTCAGTAACCTAAGGGAGAGCTGTTTCACACTCTGAGGAACAGCTTCAGCAGAAATGATTACTTAAGAAATGTGACTTGTAGTCTAATGGAATATCCATTGTAACAGGTAAAAGGGAAACTCACCTTCTCAAAGATGATTTCATTTTTTAACATGTTGGCCTTTTAGTGTCTACATTATCTTGTCCATATAGGAATTTTTTTTAAATATTTATGGGGAAAATGGAGTCTGAATGTCAGAGACTTCTAATCTTTATTGTTAAAGGGCTCAAACTTCAGTCAGTTCCATTTATGTTGCTGGAGACATCTGCAGGAAGTGTGAGCCAAGGTATCCACTTACCAATGACCACTGATAACACATGGAAAAGATATTTAGATCCCTAAAGTAACACAGAGGTGCACAGGGAGTTTTCAGACCTATACATCTCCCTAATTTCTGGAAGTGGTGAGTTCAGGAAATGACCAGCACCTGGTCTGTTATAAAATGGATCCTACTGAAATAAAAGAAGGGAACTAATCCAGAAGACTTAGATAAGGGGAGGGGTGTTTGATGTGAACACTGGGGCCACTCTAGGCTAGTGGAAAGAGCCCAAGGCTTCAGAGAGGTGTTTCCCACGGCAAAACAGAAGCCAAGGCTTGAACCTCATCCCAAACCTCTCTGGAAGCTCAGTTGTGCTACACACAATCTGCATGGATCCCTCCTCTGCAGAGATAGCTTTGAAGTGCACATCAAGGCACATCTGTCCTCTAAAGCACTGCTGAAAACCTTGGAAGTCAAACTACTCCTTAAAATGTACTTTTAAGCAAAGTTTGGAAGATACTACTGCAAGGTAAACAGAGGGTACAATATGCTTTGTTTAACTTGCTTAGCATTTTAAATCTCTCAATCCTGACATTTCTTTGTAGCATAAAGCTCTCCAGATCAGGTTATATATTATGCATTGTAAAACTCTAGTAGTGAAAACAAACATTGTTTCCAGAGTCATCTGTTTGCAATTTTCCTTGATTACTCTTCCAATAGATTTCAAGCTGTGGATTGAAAGATTTAATGCTCACATGGATAGAATTTGTTCCTTTTCTAATGATAACTTTTAGTTACATTACTCAGTCTTAAGTCAGCCTGCCTTTACTTTTGTCAAGACAAACGATTTCGTTGTCTTAAATCAAATTTTCATGATTGTCCTCAGCAATCTGTCACAGCAGAGTTATTTTTGTCTGGCTGTTCTGACAGCCAGCTCCTAAAAACAGCATCTGAGTACATGTGAACGATGTTGGATGGTGCCAGTGGGGGATCAATGTAGGGATGACATAAAGGAGAAGGATCTGTAGATGAACTTGGCTTGCAGGCATTACAAGAATTTTGGACGTAGGGAGAATCAGAATCAACAGAATGGTGTCCCCAAAAGCAGGCACAGGAACAAGGAGCCATTTATTGTAAAGGACAGGGAATGGGACGAGCTCTGCTCTGGAAATGGGAGCAGTCACCCAGCAATGGAGGAGGACACAGCCCCTTCCAGCTTTGGTGTCCTCTCAGACTGTCACTGCCAGACTGTCACTGCCACACTCTGTGGCTGTCACAAGGCACAGCCAAGGAGGGGAGGTGCAGGTGGTGATGGAGATTTTATTCCATGGCACTTCCTCTCTCCTGCTGATGAGTTTACCTGAAGGGCTTTGCTGTGAGCCCTGAGCTCCTTGTAATTCCTTCTGGGAACACAGGGAACAAAACAGGGCTCTCCTCTCCCTCACAGCCCTTTGCATGGGGGTTGCACTCACATCTCTTTGAGGATAAAAACTTAAATTCTTCCAAAGCTCCTTTCTACACTCTTTTCTTTGCTTTTGATCGTTTATTGTTTTTATTGCTATTAACAACACAAAACTGAACTTTTAGTACTGGGAATTAGAATGAATGCTATGGAACTCTGACAGAATTATAGCAGAATTGTACATATATGGTTTTACATTGAGTAGAGTGAGAACTGGAACTAATTTGTTGTTACAAAAGTAAAAGTACAAATGTCCTCAAAATAATATCCCAGAACAAGAGTGATTCTGAGGACACCTAACTATGCTAACATTACATGTTGAAAGACGAAAGAACCTTTACTTCTAACTTTTGCAAATAATCCTTTTATGATTTATCAGATTTTAAGAGTTGTTTCTTAATTAAAAACATATATTAGTTGTATATGAATTTATTTCTATGTATAACTTTTAAAGAGTTGTACTTCCAATTAGTTTAACACCTTCTAGTACAAATTAAAAATTAGGTTAAGTGAGTCAATGAGGAATGTTACTGGTGACATTTTCTATAAACATGAAATTAGGTAAAAACTGTCTCATGGTTATTAACTGTTCCCAGATGGAACAATGATAGTTCAAAGCTAGAATCCAGCACACACAACTTTCAGGTAAATTCTGTGGTTTATAGGTTTATTTGGAAATATCTACAGTTAACTTTTCCCTCTTCTGAGCTTGATACAACATTATTTCTCATTTTCGGGGTTTTTTTTCTGTATTCACAATGGACTGATTTTTACATTAACTGCTACATTGGCACCAAAGTCCCAAAACCAAACCCCTTCAATGTGGAATTCATATAGAAAAAACGGGATTTCTCTTTCCTAAGGAGAAAACTCAACAGTAACATCTTAGCCCACCACTCAAGGGCTAAATCTGCCTCCATGTCAAAGAAAGAACCCAGTTAGAATTTTTTTTTTTTTTTTGTGATTGTTTAAATTAAAGCATTTGGGACTGGCAAAGGTGTGAATCCACCTTCAAATGCAACATTTAAATTGAATTCCCATGGGGGAAGACGGGAGAATTCCAAACACAGGCTGAGCAGGTCAAGTAAAAGCTGAGCTGAGGAGGCTCTGGAGGCTTGTTCAGCACTGAGATGTGCTTGGGACTGGAGCTGAACTCCATGGACATTGTCCACAAAAAGAACTCTCAGGACAAGTAACTTTTGCCTCTTTTGTCCCAGGGTTAGGGGACAGATGAGGGTAACACTTATAGCAAAAGGGACACAAAATTGAAACGTCACTTTTTATGCATAATTACTAGCACGGAATTTGTTCTCCTGTTTTCCTATTCAACTCCCAGACTGTCAGGAGCATTATCAACCTCTTAAAGGCAGCAAGCTGTGGGACCTGTGTGGAGGGATTCAGCAGGGGAAGAAATTTCCAGGTTTTGGTCATAAAGGAACATTAGAAACATTAGGCATTCTTCATAACAAAGCCTGATTCTTTTATAAAAACCCCAAAACTATACAATGTCTTTTAAAAAGAATACGGAAAAATAGTATGTGTAGTGGTTTTATACAATAAATAATCTATTTTCTATAAATGTACAAAATCAGTTATACAGCAAGTAAGAAACTGATACAAATGCAATAACTGAAAGATATATTTAATTTTATAACTGTAATAATTTATTTATGAAATATATCCACATATATATAAAATATATCATATGTTTTGGCAAAGACCTTCCTTTCTTGTTTTGAACAAAAACTATTACCACTGGTTTAAGCCCTATACAGATATTTTTACTGTTGATTTCTTTTCACTTTCCTTTTGGTCTCCATCTTTCTTCTTCTAAAATATAATTTAACAATAGGGGGTTATTGTTTAACCTGTGTGCCCTGGGGAAAATCTGCATGAAGGTCAGTAAACCCCAAAAAATTTTTTTATGTCACAAGTAAGGGATTTCCTCTCTTTTTAAATAATATAGAACAGGATTTGCAAAAGTTACTCTTTTTCCTTTGCTTACTCTTGCATCCTTGTAGCAAAAAGAAGTCCATAATTTCTGAAGAAATCATTTACACTGAACAATGTCCGGGGTTGGATTTAATCCTTATTGCCAAGTTTCTGGGTTATTTGGTGCTGGTGTTTCAATGGAGAGAGAAAGGTGGGATTTGTAGCACTGGCAAAGCCCAGGGGATGTGCTGTGGGTGTGACCTGTAGGGGCCTGGAACAGCAAATGGCCAGCACAGAAATTACTCTGATGGCATCAAGTTCCACAGTCCTAGCCTTGCATCTGTAGGAAAATTCTTTGGGATGAATCACTGAAGTTCTGTTCACCAACTACAGTGCATCCCCAAATAATCACTGTAAGTGTGTTTGAATGGAACTTCCAAGTGCAGGAATAACTTGTGCCTAAATTAGGTAATCTATTGAATACTCAATGTATACTCTTAACTTGCTATAGTTTATAATAATATTTATATTAGCCATTCATATTTATTCTGCATAGATACTGTCATTTAAACATCTGCCACGAAGTTACAATATGATGATTCAGGCCTGCATACATTAACAAGAGAAATATTTTGTATCTGTTTATTCTTAATGAGAACTGATGTAGAGGCAATCTCCCTCTAACTCTCCACATTCTCCACTTGCAGCTGCCTGCCCAGAGCTGTGGATGGATTCTTCAGACACAGAGCAAGCAGTGAGTGGAACAGTTTCTATTGTACTTGTTTAAATCACAGAGAAAAACGTTTCCTGAAGCTTTGCATTGCTGAAGTTTGGGTCTGCCTTTGAAGTTTTCCTCAATAGTGATACATTCCCTGCCAGGTTACATGATAAAGATTATCCTTTTCTGAGGCTCTCTCGAGGGGAGAAAAGCTTCTTCATCCAGGTTCCCATGCCCTCAGAGGGGCACTGCTGAAATGGAAGTGTTGCCTACTGAATTCTCCTCTGGCATCACACTGAAGCATCAAGTTTGTCCATCTCAAGGGAGAGTTGTAGTTTAAGTTCTTGTTTCTGAGCTCCAGCAAATAAATGTTAAAGCTTTAAAGAAAATAAACCAACAAAGAAATACAGCCAAACTGTTGAATATTCAGCACTAAGTCCCTGTTACCTGAGGTAACTGTGGCTGCCCTCCTTGGTTATGTGTAGTGAGCTCTACACAGCTCTCTGATTAGCTCTACTCAAATAATCAGAGCAATAAATTCAGCTTGGGCACTTCTAATCCAAGTGCTTCCCTTCACAGCAAAAAATTTGGGGTATTGGTGTGACCTTTTTAGAAGTGGCAATATTTGAAACTGGCTACTGAGTCACAGTAACCTCCTCATACCTGAGATCAAAAGCAGATTTACTTTTCCCTCCAGACACTTCTTCCACAAAGTTTGTCCTCTTTCTTTACCTTAACTTTTACTGGAGCACTGCACTGGGATGTGTAGCTTAATTTGCTGTAGTGCTAAATGAGGAAAAACATGATAGACAGGAACAGCCCTTGTCCTAAAAAAAAAAGCTGAAATATGTACTGGCTTATAGCCAAATAATCCAACTTTTGAAGGAGTTACATCAGCACAAGAAAGGTTGTAGCAGTTCTGTGTACAGTAAAGTTTATTTTAAAAATTAAATTAGGGAAAAAAACCCCAAACAACTCATGGGCCAAATTCTGTCCTTAATTTTGGAAGGAGTGATAATATTCAGATGAAAATGTTAAGGATTCTGCAAGTACAAAGAACATTTATGGAAAGTGACTATTTCTTTTTAACATTAAGCATCTGTAACATACCTGATTTGTTCAGAATCCTCCAGACTCTCTGTGCTACTGAACAAAATTGTATTCCTCTTCCCTGCATTGGTCTTTCTCCTCTGTCTTTTTCATTGATCCATGATTTCTGTAGAATAGAAATTGCCTAAACTTGTCACTGTGTTCTCATCAATGTCTCCATAGATGAAATTACGATTTCATGCTCTTCGTTAGACTGCATAAAACATTCTAGAACAGTGCAATGTTCAGCATGCCCCAACTGGACAGATCTGCTGTTTCAAAATCACCACATCATAAAAAGAAACAGAAAAAAGAAAATTCCAAGCAGTACTGGCTGGCTCTGGCCTCTTCCCTTCACTTATTAAACTCTGATGTGACACAGGAGTTTTCCTGCTTCTTTTCTTCCTGTTCACTCCCCCATCCCACTGAAGGGGAAGTGAACAAGCATCAGTGGAAGTGTTTGGCTGCTGGCCAGGGTTAACCCACCACAACTGCAGAAGGGAGTTTTATTTAAAATCAATACCTTTAATCAGTTCCTCTTGATAAATGCATCCTGATTAATTTATCTCCATGAAATGGCCTCATCACGTGGCCAGGTTGCAGTGAGGGAAAGACACTCACCTCCTTCTGTCCTGCATTCTTTTGCAAAACTGCAAACACTGCTTGTCCTGAGCATCCAAACAGGAACATCGGAGTGAGGACTGCGGAGCACTCTGAGTCTGACCTGTGGACCTTTTGCCTCTGAAGCTGCCTCTGTAGTTAGACAGTCCATATGGCACAGTCCTCCTGTTGTGAGAATCACACAGGAACCAATTAAAATTATGTTCCACCTCTTTTCTATTTTAGTGAAGAGATCTGCTGATGGAAAGCAATAAATAGTGGCAGAAAATTCAAACCCCGTGCTCATCTAAGTTCTCCCTGTACCAGATCATAACTTCTGCTCCATCAACTCAGGCTTTCACCAAGTTATAAATTAGCAGACAGTCAGCTGTACTGGAAGGATTAATTGGAAGCTACACTATTAAAAAAAAAAACAAAAACTGGAATACCTAAGAGGTGATGCAAATACATCCCCAGATTATTGTTTATTTTACTCCTTATTCCTGTGTTGTGTTGGTTTCCCCAGCCAATGCACAAAATCTGTCACATTCAGTGCCTTGGCTGGTCTGAAGTGACAGAGGAGCTGTGCTGATTTCACCAGATCAGTAACATTGTGTGTAGTTGTCTTGTTCTGAGCCTGATTTGCCATTAATTTTACCATTTAGAAATTAAGAAAACTGTCAGCACTATTCATTTACTGCATCACATTTGGAACATGACCCCTGGAGTTACACATGCAAGAAACTCCCAGATAATCCTCCTTGCATGGTTCTACCTTTCTGTGAGAGATCCTATTCTGTGCTGCAGCACACCAAGAAATAGTAGGAGGTACCTCTCTTTATTTTCCTGCATGATTTGCTCTTTAATGGGTTATAGTCAATATTCTTATCAGAAAAGGACATGGTTCATCACTGCCTGCTAAAATCCCCAAAAAAGAGTTGGATAGTTTGGATGGATGTCATAAATTACTCTCCTCCAAGCTGTTAAAGAATCTCAATCAACAGCAGCTGTACTCCCCATGAAACTTCTGGAGACTCATAAAAGCTCCTGAGGACTTGAGGGATGGGCTAAGCAAGCCACAAATGCTAAAAATCTGAAGAGACTCTCATGTTCAAAAGCAAGAAAGAAGAGCGGAGGAGTGGGGAAAAAAGAAAAGAAAAAGGCAGGGAAGAGGAAGTCAGAGTCAATCTAGAAAGGTTACAGAAAGGTTACAGAACAAAGCCTGAATAATGAGTCTGGAACCACTACCTTCACGTAGCTCTGCTTCTTTCATTTGCTTTCATAAAAACATCATTAGGCTGCTAATGGGAAAGCTGCAAATTTTCCATNAAGACAACAAAAAGCTGCAAATTTTCCATTTTCCCACACACATGGTGGGCTGAAAGGTTCAGAAACATTATTTTCCTAATCTCTGCAGTAATTTTTGATGCAACATCAGTACAGTTGATGCAAATTCAAGCCTCTGCGCTCGTAGTACATTTGTAACAGTGCACCTTGTCTTTCACAGCCTGAACCTGTCAGAGTTAGGCTGATCATAAAATCGTCCTGAGAGAGAGAGAGAAAACCACAAGCAATACTTCTGTGTTCAGAGCCCAGGGGATGGTTTTTCTCCAGCAGGTCCTGGTCTGCCTCCATGCAGAAAATGTTCCTTATTTTCACCACTTTACTCCTATGCCGGGACATGGGGAGAGACCAAGAACACCCATATTTGTCTTAAAAGACTTTAGGACTTGATTTTGGCCTCCCTCCTCAAACCATCATTTAAAAAGCTTTTTGTTGTCTTTAGGATTAGGAGCAAGTCCCATTTTATAATTTAAGAGTATTAATAATTCTATACTGACATCTGCATTACAATAATGAATGTGGAATGGCTAATGTAGGGAACTTCTGACATAAATAATTGTTCCATGGTCGTATTTTTTTTACACATTCATGGTTTTTATGAAGTAAGAACTGGTATTTAGAGGCAGGAGTGGGGGAAAGTTCCTTTATTTTTACCAGTGGCAAACCCTCTATGAAAACTGTCTGGTAAAATTCTGTTATTCAACTTCCTGCTCCAACTGAGACTGAAATGGAAAGATGAATTTTGTGTGTTTTAGACAATGTGAGAGCCCTGTTTAATGACAGATAGTTTGCCAGGGCATAAAGAAGCTTCTTGCAGCTTTTGCAGATGTCATCCTACATTATGCTAATGAGACATAAAACACTGTAATATGTTATTCTCATTATTTAAAGTGGTTCCTTGTTCAAAAGTTCACTCTTTCAAAATATGATACTGTCCTTTTTTACTCTAAAGTTAAGTTTTACCAAAAGCTCTGTGGGACTGAGTCACAGTTTGCCCTGAGTCAGAGGCTCTGCCTGAATAGCCAGAGAGAAAGAAGGGCATGAGTTTTATTCTTAATTGCTGCAATTGGAAAATTAATGGACCAACCAGAATTGTCATCAACTTTCGATTTTACCTCAATCCATCACTATGTGAACTCCAGTGATTGAGGAAGGGGTCCATTACCAATCTGCTGCCTTTCCTAAGAGACAGTAAATTCCAGCAAACAGGGAGGAGGGGAGGATATAATTATAATTACAAGTGATAAGAGCCATGAATCACAGCCTTAAGCAAAGGAGGAAAGTGATATTTTAGATACTTCTTCTGATCTTTCTAATTAAGTACATTATGCTTCATAGCTTAGAAAATGTATTCAAGGCTGCTTCATTCTCAGTGGACCAGCAACATGTGCCAATGCAATGACATTTTCAAGTGTTTCAAGTTTTGAAGACTTTTAATCAACATGAAGTTTTTGTGTAAGGTAATGTGCAGATTTACCAATCAGAGATAGAAGTACAATAATCCAAATATGCCTGGTTTTGGCTTCTAATCCAAAAATTCAAACAAGATACACTTCAAAAGCAACCCAAAGCCTTTCCAACAATAATCACAAAGAGTTTGATGAATTGTATATGCACAGGGCACACTGTGTCCCCTCAGTGAAGATAAGGATCAGCTGGAGTGGGGCAGAGGCAGAACTGGGGGGATCCTGAACTACCAGTTCCTTACACTGTCTTTTATGACCCAGTCCCTGGCCAAAGTACTGGCTAAGCCATTTACTAATTTTTTTTTAATTTCTCTGCAGCATCCACAGGTTTTTTATTAATTCCTTTTTTTTTAAGGTTTACATTTCACAAGAAAATTTGAATTCCTGACTTTTAACTCAGTATGCAGAATTTCTTCCTTTAGGAGAATAAAATTCTCCTGAAGTAAACGAATATGAGTTTAAGATATATTTACAGCTAAGGTGTGCTGTGAGTCCTTTATGCCTTTCTTCTCTACAAAGTGGAGAATAAGCAAACCTAGTCATTTCTGAATCAGCCTTTCCAAGGTACTTCTTTGAACTGGTATCTGATTGGCAACATCCAAATCTGTGATTTCTGAGGAATTACACTCTTTTGGGAGGTTCACTATGATTACTCCAGCCAGCCAGTGGGTGCATAAACGTCTGCATGCTCAGCTCTTAAGCATTTTCTAACAAAGAGAAGGTCTGAGTTTAAGGAAATAGTTGCTTCTTCAGTATAAGCTATTTGTTCTTTACTCTGTATGCAAAAAAAACCCCAATAAAACTATCACAGCTCTCCAGTACTTGCAATTATTCCATGTGTTGTAATTTTGATTAGTCAGTGCAACAGATAATGAACTGAAGATAATCTCAGGTATAACAGAGCAGCACAGAACTAATCCAAGCACAGTGTGTTCTTGTCAGATTGGGTATCAGAGGCTGAAATAAACTAGATTATTTGTGTACTTCGTGTCCACAAAACACAATTAGAAAAACTCTCCCCCTAAGAGCCAGCTAGCTCTTCCAGCTAGGAAGGTTTTGCCATTAAATTAACAGAAATAGGCATTTGTTTGTTGAAAAAAGAGAAAAGTACCAAGCAATTGGTACCAAGTGATTTTTCCACTGAACAGCCATTCTGAAACAGTGAAAATCTTCCTCAGAAGGAAACTGCCTGTTGGAGGATTAATACCTTCAGGTTGAATTGGGAAGTAAGATTTGCCTGTGTCCTGCTGTCCCCCACTCACAATGGAGGCTCAGAATTCAGGCAGACAAATCCAATTGGTTTATTTTAATTTTATAACATGTGGCTGAGTTTCTCATGCTATGTTATAATTGATCTATGAGCTGCTATTATCTTCTACTTTCCCAGCCACTTAAACACAGCAGATACCTCCAGGGCACTGGAGAGTTTCAGCCAAAACAAAGGGATGAGGGGGTTGCAGCAATCATCTTAGATGCTGTGATTTCAGGATTCAGCCAATATATTTTCTGGCACACATTCAGGCCAGCAAGGCTCCCAACAGTCTCCAGTGTTTTGAGACAATCCCAAAATGTATGGGTTCCCTGTAAGGACCACTGAGAGTAAAGGAAGCAAAATTTACCATCCTCCAAGTGAGACAAAATGTCCCCAGAATGAAGGATGATGCTTGGGGGAAATAACAGATATTTCTGTGTATATTTTAATATAAAGACACTGCAGTAGCACTGTGTAGCTTTACATTGGCTGCTATGGAAGTTGGCTCCAGCTCTTCCTGTAACAGGCGTGGGTTTTTAGGAGCTCACAATAGAGGCACTTCCCATATTAACCCATCCTTACCATTATTTAAGGAGTAAAACATCTCCAAAAGATGCCTGATTTGTTGCTTTGGTCATCCTGTCCACATTCTCAGAAGCTGCACTTTTCCTGAGTAGCTTTTTGAAGTTAAAGCTATTTTCAGATGAAATAACTTTTTATCCTTTATAGCCACACCTTTCTTTCCCACATCCTCAATTTAGTAGTGCTCAGTGTTCCTAGGTACTGAACAGGCTCCTATTATCCAAAAACATGCACCTCATGACCTTGTTGTCTTATCTTTTAATTAATATTTGCTAATTTGTGAGGATGCCAATTAGTTTTAGCTCATTAATTACAGCTAACTTAGGTAATAAGCCAAGGATTGCACACATCTGCTTCACCACTCAGGTTCACTGACCATGTGAGTTCTTTGATTTTCCTCCCCTTGGGACTTCTTGGTACCCAGGTCAGGCTCTGTGAGAATCTGGAGGCTGTTTATCACTCTCCATCCTCCTCCTGTAGCTGTCAAAGGGGTGTTACAGGTTCTGTTTCTCAAATATGGCCAGGACAATATCTGAGTTGTGGAGTGAAAAGCTGGGGTATATTTACTGGGGTAAACAATGTGAAGCAGGCCTGGGGGTCTCTATTAACACCCCAAATCCCCAGAGAGGCTGGGTAGAGCTCACCTGACCTAATAAACTGAGCCAGTGTGTCACAGTGTCTCTCAAAACAACTCTCAGCATCTCCTCCAGTGCCTCATGTCAATCCCAATCTGCCCCCAGCCCTGTTACAAGATCATTAATTTAAAGAAATAAGTAAAATTTGGAGCAGCATCTTCTGTCAGGCCCAAATTCACATTATCCCTTTTCTCCCTCTGACTGGCAGTCAGTACTATCAGTACTTACAGTTCTTACCACTTACAGTGGCACAAAACCACTGAGGTAAATCCCAAAAGGCAGAGCAGCTGGGAAATATGGATGAAATGAATCAAATTAAGATTTTTTCAAACTAAAATTCAGAGTACTTATTGCTGCTTCAGAAGCCACCCCAGCAGTGCACACAAGGAACACACACTCATGCATGTTTCTACCTCTCTCTACAGCCTGTAGAGTTCAAAACCCACCGCTGGTTTAAAAACAAATAAAACAAAAACCCGGGGGAAAATAAACACATGGTGTTAAAATGTAAGACTGGTGAAAGTGACTGTGGTTTGACAGCCCTCAAGAGTGTTTATTCTTAGAATTAGACCAGCAGGAGCAGCAGTGGTGAAATTTCAAAGCCCTGGCTATCAGCATGTCTCATCCCTGACCTCATCTTTTCAGGGCCAGCTCCTGCAGGGACTGGGATTGGAACTGCACAGCCAAATCATTTCAAGTCTTCCTGAGGCTGCTGTAAAACATCAGTCCTGGGAGTACTGTCAGTAAGCTCAGAGGAAATATTCTACTTCTAGACTGAGGAGGGCATGCAAGCTATGCACACTTCAGACAGTGAGACACTGCAAGTGTGAGGTCAGTACACATTTTAAATATATAACAATATCTCTTTGAATAGAGAGGCCTAAAATCAAATCAGTTTGTCCACAATAAAATATAACAATTACAGCAGGAGCCTGTTACTATGTTCAGTAAATCTATTTGAAATATTCTTCATTTCACATGAAGATTTTGCAAGACAAACAGATTCCACATGTTCACATGGATAGTAAAGATTGCAAAATCAGAGCGAGCTTCATTCAGAAAAATAAAATCAACTCAACAAAGATTCATCATTTCAGTTTTGGCACTTGGTTCTGAAGGTTAACCATGTGCACTGTTCAGCTGACAGATCAGCTTCCTTATTTGAGCTTCCTGGCTGGCAGCCACTGTTTTATCATCACGCCTCTGACTAGCAGGGATTTTCAATCTGATCTAGAGTTTATAAGCACCTGCTTAATTGTTCTGCTCAACAAGAGATCTTTAGCTCTGTACTTTTATTTCCAGTAAAATACTTCACACCAGTACATCACCTATACTTATTTAATGATGAATATAATTATCCAGAATTGGAGTAATTATAGTAATTTAGAACATCACTTAATGTCCATAAGGATTAAAAGCATCTTAAATTTTGTTATGTGGGCTTCTGTTCAACAAAATTCAATCACCAAAGAGATGCAGGTAACAAAAAGATGTTATGAAGGAAAAGTTGGCCAGCAGCACATGCAGTTAGAGCAGAGTATCCACTGGGTTGTATTAAATCTTGTCTGATTTAATACACCATCCTGAGACATCATCTGTGTGTGTGTGTGTGTGTGTGTGTGTGAGTAAAACTGTGAGTGAAGTGATGATAGGCTACAGATTGTTTCCCTTCTGAGATGACTTTCTGATGGTAACCTAAGTCAGTAATGAGCAAAGATCATTAACTCTTATTTGTTGGAGAGCTGGGTGCAGGTGGGGTCTGCTCAGGCTGTTTAGCTCCTGACAAACCCATTCATCATCACTTACAGCAACAACCACAAGTGTCTGAAAAGCCTTTCTCACCTCAGCCAGTGGTCACCTGAGGTCAGGAAAACACATTTCTGTTGGGCACTATCTGGAGCTAACTTGTTGCTAAGGATTATCTGACTTGCTTGAGTCACAGAAACAAATTTTTTTTATTAAGTGACAAAATATCAGATCCTTCCAGTGTCCCCACGTGCTCCCACAGCATGGGACACTGACCAGATCCTCTCCCAGTGTGTCCCACACAGCAAAGAGACAGACACAAGTCCTGTCCCTGTCCTTGCCCTCCCCGAGAGGAAACAGAACATGTGTTAAGTACAGAGGATCAGAGCAGCAACACAGTGTTAGATCAAAATCTGCCTTTCACTTTCTTCATCCAGTTTTCCTGATTCAGAAACTCATGTTAACTGGCAGACAGAACTCTTAGATCATCATGTAACTGCTCTTTACAGTGTGCTCACAGAATTTCATTCATTCCTCTTTTGAACATAATAACAAATACCAAAATGACATGTCATTTAGGAAAGAAAAAAAACACTTTTGCTTTCTTTTAGACCCTTCAAAAGAAATGTTCTTATTTTTGGTGCTTAGTTTGAGTGAGGAATTCTCCTTTGGAAATGTCTGGATTATTGCCATAGATGCTCATTACACTTTTATTTTAGAATTGAAGACCACTTGAGTATCTGTGCCCTCATGATAGTAACACTTTCTTAGGAGTTGTCACCTTTTTAATCTATCACTCATCATTCTGAGCATTGCTAGAGCTTCATGCAGCAACATTCATGTTATTAACTGAATGAACTGTTATAATTAACTTTTATTATTGCTGTTGGATGCACAACCTCAGTTCATATTGAAATACAGGACCCCTCTGAAGAAGTGCAGATCTAAAAGTAGTCTTGCCCATATTTTCTTCTCTTGCCCATGTTTTCTTCTTTAACTTAATTCAAGCTGTGCCTGTATTATGTCAGTGGGTACTGTTTGAAAGACAATTCATTCTTTAAAATGTGTCTGTAACTATAGATCAAGATAAGCATAATTAATCACTGGACAAAAAAAAAAAATACATTGCAAACTAATTCCTGGCTAATCAATCTTATCAGTGAGAACAGTTTACCAGCTTTTAATTACCTTTGTTATGCAACCTTTGTTTGTCTACACCACATAATTGCATTATTCTCTTCTGACTTACCTGCCTTTCTTTAGGTCATCTTCTTTTCCACTTTCCCACTGTTCCCAGAATGAAAGACTCACTATATCCAAACAACACTGGTGCTCCTCGTGGTCTGGACTAGCAGTGGTTCATAGTCACGTATAGAGCAATACTCAAAACATGTGTGCAGAGATAATTTCACATGTAATTGGTGAAAGCTGCAGGGAGTCAGAGGCTCCACATTCTGCAGTTTTGTGCTTTTCTACAACTGTCACCCTGCTGATCTAAGTGGTTTCTCAGCAGGGATAGAAATAGACCTTCTATTGTCACTCTGCCTCCAACAGCTTCAATAAAAACTTTAACTGCTATTCCAGAAAAGGAGGAGAGGCCATGACCAAGATTTGTTTTGAATATATTACAACAATGCTTAACAGCTCCTGTTGGGAAAAGCAGAAGAAACCAGAGGAGGAATTAAAGTTTGTCTTTAAAGTATAAAGGCAAGAGTAGCCTGAAAACAGAAAGTACTGAGGAAATTTTGTGGGGAACAAGAAGAGATAAAGTGAAATAAATAAGTCAGGGGTGAAAGAAAGAAAAAAATAAGAAGCAATTGTAAGGTTTGATGTAGTGGGGAAAAAAAAATAAATAAGCAAGAAAAATACCAGAATCAACAGATGTCAGGAAAACTTCTCCAAACTTTAACACCAACTTTCTGGCCTCTCACTGTGTGTATGATCCTCCAAGCTGCATTGCAGCCAAATTTTTAGTAAACATAAAAACTTTCCACAACATGTGTACAAGAGCAATGTAAAAGCCCCTTTTACAAACAGCCAGTCTGTACACATGCCGTGCTTACTTCCATTTCAAAGAAGCAGTGTAACTTGCTCAGGATATTAAATTGCCCAAGCAGGCCTGGTTCCCCTCATTCACATCCCAAAGAACCTCTTGACTTCCTGAGATGTTATTCCAAAATCAATCATCAGAGCAGAATTAGTGCCTGTTCATGGCACATGGACTCTTAAATCCTGCTCCTGTTGCACTGAAATGGTTCAAAATATCCAATACACTTAATTTAATGTTTACCTCTGCCCTGGGAGCATTCCTGTGAAGAATCCTGGGATTTCTGAAAATCACAACTGTGCTGCTGTTTCAGCAAGAGTTTTGTACCTCTGTCACCTGTCCATGGAGCAGGACAGCAAAGCTGCCCACTTCAGACAGAGCCCAGGAAATTCAGTCCCTGCTGGACTAATTCCAGGCTAATTTCACCATCATCCACCCACTCTTTGTCAACCTCAGAGGGCTCCCAGCACCCCAATTTACCCAGTTCCAACAGTGTTGTTAGGTTATACAAGTTAATGTCTTTGGAGCTAAAAATGTATTATTCTGTGTGAATAATTAATATTGAAATTGAATGTATTCATTCCATGGTTTGCATAGAAACATCCCATCACATGGCATAAAAATTATAAAAAGATAATTTCCTAGTCCTCACATTAAATCATTTCAGGTTAACCTCTACCCAGTGGTGGTAGACTTCACAGACCTGAGAGATTTGCTGCTATTTTATGTACAACTGACTTCAGTTAAGAAAGCAAATACTTAGAACCCCAACTGTTTAATATTTGGATTATTATACAGACTTCATTGCCAACTCTACAGGTATCATGAAAATATTATATGCCATGTTTTCTAATTTTTTGTTCTTTCTTTAGTGATACGGGCGCAAAACTTTCATGTAGGAAAACTCTCCACATCAGTGAATTAATTCACACTAAATAATTTTGGCCATGGAATGAAAACTGTAAGTCCTCTAGACTTAAAACAGGATATCCTAAAAAAAAAAAGAGGAGCGTGTGTTTAAAATTAGCAGAAGTCTATTTATTCAGTGCGTAGGGGAAAAGGAATGTCATTCCCCCATTTTCACTGGTGAGGTCTGACTTAAATTTACTGAGTCATAAATATTTGGCTAAAATAACCCTAAGTAATCCTGGGGTGGATTAGTGCAGGTATGGAACTCGAAGAATTGAATGACTTGTGTGAATACATGATACTCACAGGCTGATAGAAGTTCAAAAGACGTCATCAGTCATGGCCTCTAGCCAGGACACACACGTGAATTTACAAATTAAGTGCCCTAAACCCCATTTGACTTAACCTAGTTTATGGCTACTTTCTATTTTTCTACTCCTTTTGTTATTTTAATCTCATTAAAAGCTTTGCAATCGATTCAAAGGCAGATCTGAATCATTACAACAGTTCACCGGAATACTTCAAGCTCACATCCCAGAGTCTGAAAATCTTGAATTCTTGAAGTAATTTGTTCTCAGGTTCATCTGATGTCCTAATTATTTTTCTACTGAACTGATCGCTGTGGTGGCTACAGGAACCTATTAGCTGGGAGAATCTTTACAAATCTGTTTTGGTTACTCAGCAAGACAGGATATATACAGTGGTGTAGGAAAAGGAGGCCTCTAACCTTTGGGATGTAGGCAAAGTGTCACTCTTCCTGGATGCTTTCTTCCCATTAAGCACTGTCAGTACAGACAGCAGAGCAGCTTTTCTGCACGTGTGCTCCACCCCCACCGCCCTGTGCGAAGCTCAGAACTTCCAATCCAGGGCAAACGGCTTCAAAATTTGTTTTTATTACGAGTTGAAACAAAGGCTTGTGTTTCCGCAGAGCACAGTTGTAAGACTTTCTTTTGTAACATCTTAAAATCTGGCACATTGAATTTTTCAGACATTATCTTAAGGCGTCGGTATTTTTCCACACTGATTTGTATCAAAACTGGTACAGCTGCACGCACGCACACTATTCCCGCTCTCCCAGCGGGTGAGATGCTAGAACCACATTTCCCGTGGGAAATCACCGCTCCTCCCTCCTGTCACCCGTGCCCGGCACGCCGCGGTGCCGGTCCCGCTGCGCGGGGTGCCGGGCCGGGCAGGTGCCGGGGCAGCGGGGCTCGGGGGGCTGCGCTGGGCTCCCCNGCCGGGCCCGACCCATCCCCGCTCCCTGCGGAGTCCCGGGGCGCCGGCAGCACCGTTATGTTTGTGTGCGCCCCGGGCTGCAGCGCCAGCCCGCCGGGTTCGGGACAAACCTACGGACGGCCAAAGGATGGCTTTGGAGTCCCGTTCTTTACAGCGCACCGGAGTGGGCTGCTGCGTTTTGGAAGGAGGGGGAAAAAAAAAAGGCAACACAAAAAAACAGCCTTTCTTTGTGTGCATGCGTGGAAGTGGGCAAAGAAAGAAAGAAATTCACGTTACCTGCAGTCGACGTAATCGTAAGTCCAAAGAGGAACAATAAACCCAGCTCCATTAAACCCAAATTGCACGCTGGTTAACTGCAGGCAAAGGTGAACTGCAGGCGCGACTGAACCGTTCCAGGAGGGATCACTTCAGGTTGGAGGCAGGGAATATCCTGGGGCCGGCGGCACACGCTGCTCCCGGGAGTTGGCTCCCACACGGAGGTGTGATTAGCGCTTCTCCCTCGCAGTTAATTTCCTCCAGTGCAGACTTAGTCCTGAAGGGGAGAGTGTTGTCAAAAGAAGGGAAGATCCATCGCTCGGCTTTTCCCACACACACCTCCCCACCCCACCCCCAAATCTGATCAGCAACCGGAGCTGCTGTTTTCCAGCTGCAGACGCCTCCCACCCGCCGACAGCTGCCGGCCTCCCCCGGGGCGCGGGCCGGGGGCGGGCACGGCCCCGCACCGCCCCCGCTGCCCCGGCAGGTAACAGCGGGGCTGGGGCAGCACATCCTCCCGGGAGCGCCGGGGGAGGCACAGCCCGCTGTGCTGCTCCTGCTGCTCCGGGTTCATCGCTTTTAAATTACCTGATCCTCTCGCTCCGTGTCTGATTCCAGGAGGAATCGCTTGTGTAATGAAAACGCAGCTTTTTGTGTCAAAGCTGGGCTACAGATTTCAGAGTTGCTTGGGGTGTTTTTTTTCTTTCTCCCCACAAGACTCTGCCACTGATTTCCCTGGGTGAAATTAAGTCACCAATTTATTCATACTTTCTTTTCCCTACTTACCTATGAGCACCTCTTTGCATGCAAAGCCACCTAGAGTGCAACACTTAAGACGAATTTCATATTGTGTGAAATACTTGATAGCTGGGCCTAAAGGAACACTCCAGCTTGTGGCCAATTTTCTATCATAATATCACCTATTTAGTGATAATAGGTATGGGTTTAAGGTAGCTGGCTGTATCTTTTCTTAGAGTAGTATGTGCAGTACATCCTGTTATGGGAAACACATATTATAGAGAGCACATGGAGGCAGGTTGCAAACTTAATTGTGGATATTTTAAATCAAAATGTTTCATTTAAGAATGTTTCAGTACTAACAGAGCTGTAGCCAAAATTTCTTTTACGTATCATGCCAATTTAACATGTCCACTAAAATCTGTAAGAAACTGATTGGAGGATCACCCAGGAGTTGTCCAAGTGAGGAGCACTGTTCTCTACAACCTCACATTTTCCTCCAGCCCTGCCCCTGACTCCAGCTTCTGGTGTGGACTGTCCAGTAACACTTGCAAAGAAACCTCATTAAGATGTCATGTTTTGTCAGCTTGTCAAGCCTTGCCTTTTGTCAGTGCCTGAAGATTGAGAGTTTTGGAGTGGACCATATTCCCAGCTGCTCACAAAAGCACGGTGGTCACCAGGCAGGGCAATAGCCTCAAGCGAGCTGTGGGCTTGCTTGAGGCTATTGGAAATTTAAATTGCTCTTTTTTTCCCATACTATTTGTGCAAATGACAAGCTGTTCTCATAATTAATATGGGGGGAACCTGTAATCTACTACAGAACCCCTGTCAGTTACTGAATTTAACAGTATATTGAAGTTCATGCTCGAACTGGGAAAGAAATGCTTGCTCACCTTTAGGGATGAGGAACTGCAGTGACCTGAATGTTTGTACCCTTTGTTTTGCTGGTTAGAGGGTGCCTGTGTGTGCTCAAGTCAGGCTCCCCAAGCATCAGCAGGGTTACAGTTCAGCCTCACAGTTCTATGGGTGCTCTGTTTTGAAAAATATTGTGACAAAACACCTCTGAAAAAATGAATTGGTTTGACGTTATTTCCATTTGTTATGTATCTAGAAAAAAATTAATTGCTTCAGATCAGGAAGTTCTAGATATTGTACTCTCATGCTGTTGGATACAGGATTGATTTTGGCAAATGCTTATGATTGTGTTTTAACTTATCGGGAAAAGAAAAAGATTTATTGTGCAGTTACTGTTTAACAGAACACTGAAGGAGTAGGAAGTACTGGTTACATGTTGCAGGTATTATAAGTAACAATTACATCAGTCTAAATTCTGATTCATTAATATCGTTTTCCTTATTGCAACTGTTACTATTTTTATTATAATAATGCAAATTTATCATAGAAATGAGAAATATATAACTGTATCATGCATATAGATATGTCATGACAAAATTGGGTTGTGTGTGAACTAACAACATTTTCCTAAAAAGTACTGTTGTGTTTTCTACATGAAATTTTGAAGGTTTCTTCTACATTGCTCTACTTTTTCTTCCGTGTGCTGAAGAGCCAGGGGAGACCATATCAGCACCCACTGCTGTGCAAACAAAAGGAGTAATAAAACATATTCTTAAATCAGCTACCAGGGTTCAGAAATTAAGGGCAAGGGTTTGGCCAAGTGACCTAATGTAAGCTTTAGAAGATAAGACATAGACTCATAGGAAGAAAGATACCTTCATCAAAGGAATTAATGGTACTGTAGGCCTGATTCTCATTTACATTGATTACCAAGTTGTTTGGGTCATATATTACCTAATGACTTGAGAACTTTTTGTTTCATAAATACAGCACTCTCAAAACAAGAAACATGGTTAAGGAAATAGCAACAAATAATTTTTTTAAATCCAGGGTCTGTTTTGATTTGGGATAAGAAATAAAAGATATCTGGATACCATTGTCAGTGATATTCATATATGATGCAAAATAGTTTTGTAAATCTATTTAATGACTGTGCTTTCATTTAGTAAACAAAACAAACAAAAAAACCCAAACCAGTAGTAGCCTTGGAGGTAGCAGGCAGAGATTGGAAGCCAACAGATCTAACTCACAGTATTTTTCAGCTTTTCCTTTAAAGTTGTTTTAACTCCATAGATTCCTTTTTCTTTTCCAGTTTCAAGATCTTTAGGGTGGATGGGTACTTTGCATAAATCTTGAGGGCAGTGGACAAAATGTGTAGAATTAATCCTTCTCTTTATACCTTCAATCTTCCCAATTCCACCACATCCCCTTCTGCCCTTGTGCAGCCCTGGCAGTGCTGAGCCCGGCTCAGACAATGGGAATTCCCCAGTCCTGGGACACTTCCTCATTCTTAGGGCCACCCAGGCAGCTGAAGAAAGACAATCAGCAGATCTGCCTCATTGCTGGGTATAAATATTGTATATTTGAGAACTTCTAATTGACTGAAGGGAGAATAATCTCAGGGATGAGGTCAAGGCTGAAGGAGTCCTGGAATGTGGAGCAGCTGAAACAGATGATGTTAAGGCAAGCAAGCTCAGATTCCAGATTTTATATGCGAAAACCCTGGGCTGCCATTTCAATTAGGAACATAATCTTGGGTTTGTTTAGGACTCCTCTGCCCCTTGTATCCCTACTTTATACATCCACTCCTGTGATTGTGGGGCAATCAGAGCCCCCAGCAGTAATTCCACAGCATTTAACCTTCATCATACAGGTGACTTCACAAAGCAGTTGTGACTTACAAAGAAGTTCCAGATGTGTTTAGGTAAAGTTGGTTACTGAAAGAAACCACTTTAAAAGCTGAGTTCCTAGGATGTATTTACACGAGTAATAAAGCCTGTAGTTAAAAGGTAGGGTAGGGTTTCAGCAGCAGTGCAGGATTTTTTGGCACTGATGCCTGTTCTTACAGCTTTACAGCAGGCCAGGAGGAAAGCCTGATCAATACAGATATGGTACTAAATAAAGACAACCAATCTAGTGCTTTATGAACTATTCATACCTCTTTTTCCACCCTCTTGCTTCCTTCTTAGTCACCGTGTTCTTTAGTGTTATTGAAAGAAAAGGTCATATTAAGCTGCAAACTCTGTTTAGTAGCACACTCTGCACCACTCTCACAAAGCAAGCAGCTTCATAGTGGTAGCTGATGTTGGAAAAATGTGCTGAAATCAGTAGGTTCTCAAGAAAACCTTATCTTCTGATTATTATTTGTTACTTTTTGCTGGAGTTCTATAGGCAGAAAGCTGAAGTTAATCTTGTCTCCCCTCGTGTTTCAGACAGTCCCATTCAGAGCCCTTTGATGTCAGTGCAAAGAATCCCATTTTTAGTGGCCTTTGAACCAGATGTAGTAAAAGGGCAGCTGAGCATTTGTAGGGGTTGCAACTGGGTAACTTGCTTAAAGGAGGTGAGTTTGGATACTCCTTTCTGTTTTCCCGTTTTTTTAATTACTTTTAGTATTTATATATCATTAAGAGTAATGTAGATACTTGGTAAACAGTGAAGAGGACTAATGCCTCAGCTCTGACTGCTTCACTTTATTTAGATAAAAGCAGAGTAAAGAAGGAGCTCTGTGGCTGTTTTTCAGCCACACTAATTTAATGATTCCTGCTTGTTACAGCTATTGTGAAATTTAGGAAGGAGTTTGCATAAGATAACATATCCTGCTGTTGTAATGTACTGGAGACAGGGCTCAGATGGCTGGATAAGGAATGCTGCAGAAATCCTAAGTGTTATTATCACTACACACCACTCTCCCCAGGATCTGAACCTGACCTCCCTTCCTTGATCCAAACAATCTCTGTCTTTGTGAAAATTGCAGGATTTGACAGGAAGAGAATTTTCTATAATTATTACGTGAAACAGTTCTTTTCCTTCACATTTATTCATGTTTGGGCATGTTACTGAACAAAGAGAATTCCATATCAAAATGTGATCAATCTGAACACTTCCAGTGTTTGCAAAGAATGGTCAGGGAGCTGCCAGCAAATAAGAAGCTGGAGGTGAAAAACTGACGTGATTGTCTTGCCAAAAGAACTTCACACATTTAAAAATGAGCAAGGGCTTGGGAGGGACAGCTTGCTTCTGGAGGTAATGGCAGGGAAGAAAACTCAAGCACCAAAACAAATCATTTTGGGCAGAAGCCAGTCTGGTGTGGAGAGGGAGGGAGTGGTGTGCATGTGTAAGGGTTTGGGTCTGGCCTGGTTTTCCTTCCTCAGCAGACTGATAGGAAACTTGTGGTCAATCATTTGTAGTGTGAGTGGCTGGGGGAGTCTGCAGTCCTGGGAGGAGAGGGAGGTGTAAAGATAAGCTGGAGGAAGGGGGCTTGAGACTGGGGATGTCCCCAGAGCTATGGCTGATCCTCAGGTTATTATACAAAAAGTGAAATCCATGTGCTTCTCTGACAGCTCCTCCTTGGAAGCTCCTTTTCCTGGAGCTGGAGCCTGCCTGGATGCCTTTGAAGAGGCTTTTTTTGCATTTGTTGGAAAGCCAAAGGACCACAAGCCCTGAATCCACTGTCCTGCCTGGAGCAGAGCCTGCAGGGAGGGTTGCCCTGGGCTGCTGGAGAGGTGAGTGCTGGCCAGTGCCACTGTTGTGCCCTGGGAGCTCCTGGAACAGCAGTGGGAGGGTACTGGGGCACTTTTTACAGCTCTCTGAGCAGAGATGCAGCAGCTTGGGTGGAATAAAAGCCTAAAGCTTGTTCTGCAAATCATGTGGTTCATAGCCCTTCTGGCTGTGAAGAGCTTTACAACATCTGCTGGCTTTTAATTAAGAGCACGAATTTTGCAGAAAAGCTTGGCCTCTCTGGGTTCTGCTGATTCCTTTTTGCCTGGTTAAGCACTTTTGGGGCTTTTCTCTTGCTGTGTCTCTGTGATGTGACCTGCAGGTGACTGCAAGTATTAAAAACACCCTGTGTTAGAGCCCTGATAGACAGGAATATCTATTTACAAATCCATAGGTGAGACAGGTGTTTTCTAACAGGCAGTCTTGTTACATAATAAGGGCAGTCTGGGAGCAAAGCTTAATGTAATATGTGGTGCAAAAATGTGCACATTGATGGAAAAAACCTGATTTATTGTAAAGCAAAGCTTAATGTAATATGTGGTGCAAAAAAATGTGCACATTGATGGCAAAAACCTGATTTATTGTATATGATGTGCCCAGGTGGACCAGACTGTTAATGTACAGCAGTCAGAATATTGTGTGATAATAATTTATTCACCTATATAAAAACCCAACAGGCTCGTCATAACGATCTTTATTCTGTAGCAAATCTCCTCTTCAAATTTGTACTTAACAACATTTTTAAGAGATTAATGTTTCTGATGCTGCCTTGTGTAATAATGAAAAGTTCTGCAGCAGTTACCAGCTACTAATGAATTTAATGACTCCCTTATTGCAACTCCTTGGTAAATACAATTTTAAAGACAAATACAGGTCTGACCATTTCTTTTTTGGAAGGATCCACAGCTGAGACTCATCAGTTTAGCAACAACCTTGACACCATGTTTGAATATATAACCTTTCCTCTCCCCAAGTAACTTATCTCTCACTGAGAAAAGACTTTCAGAGAGAAATAAACAAGTGTCTGCCTGTATGAACTAGTAAAGGGAAAATAAAATGAAAAATGAACTTGTATTATTTAAACAGTGTGACATGACAAACTGCTAGTGCTGCTCACACCTAGCCCTCTGAGAGCAGCTTGCTTTGTTGATAAGCTTTGATTGAACCTGAACCTTTAGTTCCTGAACCTATTTTTGTGAATAAATTACATTTTGCAATGGCATGATATTATAATTCCCCAGATTTGTTGGGATGAAATCCCACAAATGTCTGAACACGGAGACAAGGCCAAGTTGGGCATCAGTGTTGTGAGTGCTGTCAGCCCTCTGGGGTTATTCCAGTTTGGTGCAGAGGCTGAGCAGGTCACATCACTGCAGTCCTGGAGAGGCTGTCTGGGGGCTCAGGGGCTGAGTGAAGCCTGGGTAACACCTGCAGACCTTTTGTGGAGGTTGTGTGGCCTGGGGCTGGGGCAGGTTTGACCAAGGGAGGTTAAGGAAGCTCATGCATTGCCAAGGTGCCTGTGCAGTGTTCCAGCCCTTCCTGCAGTGCTCAGGGTGCACAGCTGGCTTTGTGCACTCTGAAATTCCACTGAGGTGTGATTACAGACCCCACATGTCTTATGGCAAAGGGGTAATTGCAGGCAGATTCAGGTTACCAAGCTGTTCTCAGCTCAAGGTGCTGTTGGTAAATACCAGATGGCACAGATATCCAAAGCAGCCCCAGTTATGAAATTCATGTCTGTGGCAATGTCTTGTTTAGTCTGGTTTGTAGGAAGAACAAGAGTTGACAGCATCTTCCTTGATGGTTCAAAAGGAACAGCCCTTTCCAGAAGAGGCAGAGGGCTGCAAAGTAAACACAGGGAGTTACGAGATGAACATAAACCTAACGTACCACGGGAATTCTGAACCTATTTATCTGTTCTCATTGACATGGTTGTACTTATTGTGGAGGGTCTTGACCTCACATTCAGCTTAAGAACACAAGCCTGGGAATAACAGCAGTGCAGAACTTCAGGCATGGCAGGATTTCTGTACATTTCTTACATTTAAGTATATGAGTTACCTCCTGAGTGGCTGAAACATCAGGGTAAGAAGAGAGGCAGAGGGACAGTAACTGTACCATACAACCAGCTGATGGAGCAGCTGATGGAGCTTTCTCACATTTCCACAACTGCATTTCAACCTCCCTTATTGGGGTTGGCAAAGCAAATTTCAGTAAATCAGATTATAAGGGAAGAGTGGGTGCCAAAAGAGTGTTCTCTCTGAGCTCCTAGAGGGGAACACCAGGGCATTAGCCAAAACAGGACACGGGAGGTAGCAGTGTTTTGTGGGGAAATGGGAAAAATAATGAGGAAAAACAATAGACAAAGGATTGGGAAAAGAGAAAACCAATTAACTCACTTTTCACAGAAATATGTTTTCTATTATAAAGACAACAGAAGCAAACAGGAGGAGGAATAAATGAAAAGTAAAAAGATACGATAGGACATTAGTAGGGGATGTAGAGAAAAGAAATAAAGAAACCTGGTAAAGGAAGAAAATGAGATGTTAATCTCTGGCCAAGGGTAAAGTTTATCCCTCCAGCAGCATGGCTGGGGGTTTGCTTCTGGTTTTGCCTCTGAGTGCTTCTCTAAAGCAAAAAGCTAAGTAGGCACCAGGCTGTTTAGAGTGGTTGCCTGTCATTTGAGCTTCCCAGGTACTCTGCTGTTTCCCTGTTGAAAATTCTTCAGCTGCAAACATTGTCAAGCCATGGTTGTGTTGTTACAGGCTTGGAGAAAATAGAGAGTCTGGGATAACTTCTTATTACAGTGTTACTTTTCATATATTTTAGAAAATACATTTTGGCAAGCATCGAAAAGAATATTGAGGCAAATTAGAAAAAAAAGGCAAGTTCAAAAAGCTGTTTCATTCTTTGAAGGACTTGATGAGGGAGGGGATGAAGGAAGACTGGAATTTGTACAACTCCAAGAGCCTGGCTGAATTCCTTTGTCAGTATTTTTATTGACTCTCAGTTCCAAAGAAACAATGATGCTTCAAGCTGTTCTCTGGAGCCTGGATATACCTTGCTGACCTAAGGAGGCACAATGCACCACAGCTGTTAGCAAGGGTCCTGTGTGGTGTTTGAACTGGAACAAAAGAGCTGGGATCATACTTCTCTCACTCTGAAGTGCAATTGTTTCCATGCCTTTCCAGTTTTGAGTAACAGCATTTCACACATTAGAAAGGCCATAATGTAATTTATTGTCCCTGGCTCTGGGGTAATTTATTATTGTTTTGACATTTTTCCTTTTACTGTTTTATCTTTTCTCAGTCAAGGAATAGAGGAGTAGGAGTCGGAGTTTCTGCTTTTGATATTTGTAAATTTGCCAGCAAAGTTTAACCTAATGTGTGTATGAGTTAAAGTCAGACTGGTAGTGACTCTATAATGACAAATAGCTGAAGAGGACACAGAACTTGTATTCACTTTGTGATCAGTCAGAATCTCAGGCAAGGATCTTATATGTCCATCATTGACATAATAGTGATGGGCAGAAAATCACTGACTACAGGGTAGCTGCAAAAAGCAATGAGGATTATTATAGGCTCATTAAATAAGAATAAAATATTAATTAAATCATGATTATCAGCTTTTTCACTAAATCTCATAGATGTCTGACTAGCTAGAGTGTCATTCAGGTACCTTTATTTACTTTTAGTTACTCTGAGAAAAGATGCATGAGTTATTAATGAATTGTAACCACTGCTTTCAAATAGTTTCTACCTTGAGTTCTGAAAATGCACTGAGGCCTTAAAATTTGCAGAATACAATAAAAAAAGGTAAAACCAGTGGAATTGAGAACAAGGAGATGTGAGCAAGCAAAGATTGTTACACAGCTGGAAACCGGCCACCCAAGAAGATCTGGCAGAGAAAGTAAAGTATTAATAGCATTATTAATCTACTGAGTTTTACTGCCAGTAAAATAAGTAGAGAAAGCAAGATCAAGGAGAAGTTATGAGGCAGCAACACAAATAAAGTAACAAATTTACAGTTCTCGGGGGTATTGAGATTGTGGTTCCTGTTACCAAACTGTGAGAGTACACAAGGACAGCAGCTGTGCCAAATGTCCAGATACTGCAGTTCGCAGTGGGATAAAGGGCATGACACTGTTTAAACTCAGTACTCTTCTCATATGTGGTAAATCCTCCGTGATTATTTACTACAGAAGCCATTTTTCGTGGGTTTGAGGGGAGGGGTTGAATGCTGAGTTAATTAATGCATTTCTTCTACTCTCACTCTGCAGAGTTCTGGCACTGTGGCACTGGGCCACTGGGACTTGTGTCTGTTTTGCCAAAAACTAAAAGTTGTTTTCCTGATGTTCTGGAGAGATTTTTTTTGTCAGACAAACCGTTCCTGTGATTTCAGAATGTCTGAGACTGCCATTCATGAGGAGGCTGGGGCACAGTTCACACTGTTTGTGAAGAACTGCATCTTTCCAGTCCATCACCACTCAAGGCAATGCCACACCAGGCGCTGGAAGCCTCCATTGTGCTCCCAGCCTGTGTTTCACAGCAGTGCCTTGGCAGGAATATGTTAAGCTGTAATTAAAGGGGCATGTTTTATTTCTATGAAGAAAATTCTGCTCTGAGCCTGAGGTTTTCTAATAAATTTCAGACTTATTTGCCAGTTTTTCAGTGAAAAACTTTATTCGCTATTTTATTTAGATTCTCTTGCCTTCCTGACAGTCACCATGACTCCAGATAGTGATTCTATGACAAATTTTTCAGTATATGCTTTTTGTAGCTAAAGAACATTTGGCCTCCCTGAAAATGACATGGAGCTATTTTATTTTTGTTTTATTTTAATGTTTGTTTTGTAGCAACAACTTAAAGGGCCAAAAGAGAAGGATGTGATTTTTTGATCCACTGCATACGCATAAGAAGTGGTTGCTACTCTCCTCTGCTCTGACTGTTCCTGGTCAAGACAGGTTTGCACAGCTGGAAAACTGAAGGTCAGATGGTTTAGAAAAGATTGACTAAACCAGGGAAATTATGGCCCAGGCTATTCCACATTTGCTGGCTTAGGAAAGGAGAGAAGAAAAAACCCAACACATTGGTGATTCCAAAGCCCATTAGAGATTAGGGCTCCTATGGATGGATTGAGAGCAGATGCACATTTCAGGCCAAAGGCCCAAGTAAATACAATATCTGGGACAATAACTTCGACATATAAGACTAATAAAACATCATATCTGCAGGGAAAAAACCCATGTATTTTTTAAATAAACAGATGAGCCCTATCATGAAAGCACGTGTAGATAGAATTCCCCAGAAGTCTGAAAGGCAGACTATGAAAAAATTATTGGGAAGAAGAGAATAAAAACAGATCAGAAGGAAAGCTGAAATTCCATACATTAGCTGTCAGAGAACCATCACTCCCTTTGTGATTCCTCAGAAGCAGAGCAAGACACAGAGCTTCCCTCTGCTGCTTCAACTTCTTTCCTCTTAGGAAAATAGTTTGTTTAGTTTGAAAATTCACATCTGTTTTATACAAACTACATGAGTATTTTAAACTTCAGCTATAAATGCTATTAAGACATCATTTGCTGCTCACAGGATGGTTTATGATTGGGATCACGTACTCCCTTCTCGAATCCGGAAATTAAGCCAGAAATCCCTATCTTATTATCTCTGAAATCAGTGATAAACTGAGTCTCATCTTCTGTGAGCTGGGCTCTGCCAAGGGTTCCAGGCTGCTGGTCCTTCCCAGACACTCCATGAGCCCAGGAATGTGCTGGGAATCCAAAGGTACCAGCCTCGAGAGGCAGGGAGAGCTTTGGCACTACAGGTTTATTTTCTTAGCTTGTCTGTTTGTCAGTAATTTGTTTGTTTTCAAAATCTTCCTACTTCCCCTTCCCCAAACTAACTTAAACCCAAGCAAGCATCCTGTTTAAAAGTAAATAAATAAACAAAAAATCTAGCTATGTAATCAAATCTCAAGTATGTTGCTTATGTAAGTGATCTGAACTAAGTCAGCATGAAAAATCCAGAGTTCGGGCATTTTATACCATTATGTTCTAGATTTTGACTTTAAAAAGACTTTTTTCTTTGTTTGTTATAGACTCCTTTGAAAGACAGTTGCTGTACAGGGATAGAGCATTTTGAGGTCTTTTGTAATCTCCTTCCAACACTGCAGGCCCCTGTTTTTGGGAGTGCATTCAAACTTTCTTCTCTTTCTTCCTCTGGGGGTTACTCAGAATCTCTTGGGTCTATAAAGCAAGTCCAGGGTGCTTTATTTACCCTTCAGAAACTGAAGATTCAGCAATACAGGAAACTGAACCAAACCTTTTAGGTTTAATCCTGATAGATATTTTCCATGATGATTTAGATGATGATCTATCTCTTTCTTTGATTCATAGTGCCACTGAAGAGATGCTGATAATTCCCCACCTTGAAGGACCATATCTTAAATCAGCCAAAAAGCTGAAAAAAGATGCATCTTGCATAAGCTTTAGTGCCCTAGCTCATTGGTATTTTGAAAAATGACTGTTTTGTCCAAGCTGGATGACTGGAGTTAAACTTCAGTGGTCTTACAGAATGAAAGCTCTGTCTTTGGGGCATTTGAAATGCATGGTTGGTTTTATTTTCCTCTCAATTTTTTTTATGCTGGCTGTATTTACATTTTATGCCCAGATGGTTTTCTTTAACTTCTTAGTATATCTTACATGTAACATCTTGCAAAAGCTTTGTTTTCTTGATTTATGCCTCTGTGTTTGAATAGTTTGAAAACTTTGTTAGGGCACCTAATGGTGAAACTGCTTTTTTAGCACTGGGGATGGCTGTTCTCTGTCAACAGAGAACTGGAAACTTGTGGTTTGTGTGTGTTGTTGGACAGGATTACAGTCATGTCGTGCTGGGGGTTTAGATTTTATCCTTGACGAAGCCTAAAACCTTTACTTTCAATTGAAAATGTTCTTTCTTAGCACATTAATAGCTCTGAAATCAAGGCTCAAGTAAACAATTTATATTTTTCATAAGGAAACAGATTCTTCCCCTATAGTAGAATGACACAGGAGATGCCAAGGCCTGTATGAAAAAGATAAAGATCAAACCTATGAGCTGATAGGTGTGACATGAGCTATTCATGAAAGGAAAATCCAGCTTTAGGTAGAACTAAAAAAGCTCATTGAGTAGGTTAAAAGCCTGTAAATACCACTAGCTATAACCACCTTGTACATAGCATTATCTGAAAAAAAGGTTTGTAATGAAATATTAATAGAAAATTCTAAAATTGCTCTGCAATCTGATGTGCAAGTCAGATGTCCTGCATTGCAAGAGATAATTCTGTTCTATGAGTAAAAGCACCTGCTTTGTGATGGAACCCAAAAACCATGGATGTTAAATCCAGAAATCCATGGTGTTAAATTGAACTGGCAGTTGAGGATGTTCTCAAAACAGAGTAACAAAGGTTTTCTCTCTTCTGCATCTGGGGAGAGCCTGAGGGCTCTTGAGATTACTTGAAAGATGAAGTAAAATTGTGAATGAAATTATGCAGCTGGCACAAGGAATTGATTTCTTATCAATTATGACTATGTCAGTTATAAAGTGGTTTAGCTGCAGTGACTAACAAGTATTTCTGTTCCATTGTTGAACAAAATGAACGAGAAATGTTCACCAGCAGTGGAGGGCTCTCAAAAGGTGCTGCTGCCAGAGTTCCATTTCTTTTAGGGCAAAGGAGAGTAGAAAAGCATCTTGTTTCTGTATAATGTGAATGTAGTAGAAATTAGGCTGGGTACATTAAATTTACTGTAAATTTGCCAGCTGAACTGCTGAAGTCTGAGCTGCATTGGTAAAATGAAGATATTGGCAGTAGCACCTTTCCAACCCACTGGGAGCTTTTCATAGAGGAAGGATTTCTGTGCAGCCCCGAGGAGATGAGATCTGTTTGTTCTCTCCTTTCAGTCTGAAAATCTTTCCATGCACATTTGTTTGCAGCTCACACCCACTTCGGCCAGAGCTTAGAGGAAAATACAGTGTTAAATTCACTATGTTGGTAAAACGTCATTAGAAAAGTTGGTAACAGGAGTTTTCACTAAATCAGGATTTGGAAGTTTTGTAAACCTGCTCTCTGCATTCATCTCAAACACTAGCACATGCCAGCACTAGGAACAACCTGAGGCATGATGGGATCTGCAGCTTTGAGTGGAAGAACAAGTCTTATTTTCATTGACCACAACCTTTGTGCTTGCCAGGGTCACACAGCCCTGCAGACTAGCATTGGTAAAGTATGAATTTTTATTAATCAATCTTATGATCAATTAATTTAGTTTGAGAATTCAAATCCTTTTAGTCTGTTAAAAAACCATTAGGATTTCATTGCTTTTAGGACTTCTTTACATTCCTGGGTTTTTTTTGCAGAATAGCACATGATTTCCCACAACAACAGAAAAAAAAGACTCATAGGCTGAGGATCCCTTGAAGCCATTTACTGTGCTCTGTATTATTTTTTTTGTTTTGGAGTTGATTGTGTTTAATGCAGACTTGTGGTCTGTTTTAAGTTGTGCTGTACTATGAAACCTTTGTCTCCCAAATGATGTTAATTCTCCCTGCATCCCATAATTGTGATTTCTCACTTGGGGGGAAGGGAGAGTACCTGTGAATACATTCCAGTTCTGTAAGGCTTCCCTTAGGAACGCTGCTGGAACGCCAGCCCTGAGCCTTCCCAGAAGAATGTGGGATGAATTTAACTTTTCAGGGGGCAAAGATATTTAAAGCAATACAAGCTATGTAAAGAACTTAGGGATAGTCAACTAAATAGTTTTGTGTTGACTCCAGCTCTCTTATTGTCACGCAGTGATCAAGGGGGGTGAATACTCATGTGAGGACACGTGAAAAAATGGCTCTTTCCCTTTGTATATCTTAGGGGCTTTTTTAGGACTTAAGGGCTTTTTTAGACTTGGCCTTACTGCAACATAGTTACTGTTGCTGCGGTCCAATCTGGAATCTTTCCATCAGAAATGCTATTTTGATCACTGACTTCTAAATGGTCCATATCTCATTGTTCTGAAATTTGTCACATCCAGAGCTTGGGAGGCGGAGTAAATCCCATTTAATTTTAGATCGATTCTTTGCTATGCTAAACTCCAGATTTGGTTTTGTTTTGGCTTAAGATTTCTATACATTTCTGAAGCCAGAAACATCAGGGAGTTGCAGGGGTGGGTGGCATCTGAATGGTTCAAGTGACCTGGTGTGGGATGTGTGGCTTGCTAAGGCATGCTGTGTTACCCCACAGACGATGTCAGCAGTGCACTGCAGGTGCTCTGTGTTACCCCACAGACGATGTCAGCAGTGCACTGCAGGTGCTCTGGAGCCTCCCTGTAGGAATTCATGGCAGGCTGTGTCTGCAGCCCTGGACAGTCGATTCCAGCTGCACTGGGCACCCCTCAGGGGACAGCAAACTGCATCCCGCCCTGCACTGCCCAAGGGATTGAGGTGCATGAGAAGTGACACTTGTGGCACCACTCCTGTTCATGTTAAAGGTCCAGCATGTCCAGAACAGCAATTGGTGGTTCTTAACTGCTTGTTTGACCCCAAACAAGACCTGGAACATGTTTAGCCATGTATTGGTACCCAGCAATAGGACTGTGCTGGTTTCAGCCTCCCAGGGATATGCAGAGCTTTCAGCATTCTCAAAGGCCGCTGTGATGGCATGACACGGGAGGGCAGGTGTCCTCTCCCTAGGGCAGGTGTCCCCTCCCCAGCTGGCTCCAGGACAGGTTAGGGCTGTAATTGTTGGTGGTTCCCGCAGGTGGCTCCCGCTGCCCGGGGCTGCCGGCACATCGCTTCTGTCACATCGCTTCTGTCACATCGCTGTGTGCCAGCGTTCCAAAGGGCAGCCCTTAGCCCGGTTCCCACGGGATAGGCAGCACCCAGGGAACACGCACTGCAGGGAAGCTGTCGCATCACGCAACTTCAAGAAGAAGCACACCAACTCTGAGAGCAAATTAATGTACACTGTGGCCAGCAACTGGTAAATTTATCAAACGGGAGCAGCTGAGGGAGCTGGGGGGGCTCAGCCTGGAGAGAAGGAGGCTCAGGGGGGACCTTCTGGCTCTGCACAACTCTCTGACAAGGAGGGTGCAGTGAGCTGGGGGTTGGTCTCTTCTCCCAGGTAATAAATGCCAGGACAAGAGCAAATGGCCTCAAGTTGCACCAGGGGAAGTTTAGATGGGAGCTTAGGAAAAATTTCTGAACTGAAAGGGTTAACAAGTTGTTGAATAGACTACCCAGGAGAGTAATGAAGTCACCATCCCTGGAAATGTGAAAAAAATGTGTGGGTATGACACGGCAGGAGATGGTTTAGTGGTGAACAAGGTGGTGGTGCTGGGTTGATGGTTGGACCTGATGACCTTAGAGGTCTTTTCCAACCTTAAGGGTTCTGTGATTCTCTGATTTTATATAAGTATTGTCAGATCTATCCTGGAAACTCTCTCTTGATCCTATTGTCCAGGAGGCAAGGATAAGATTTCTCTCTTTCTGGCCCCATTTTCTGCAGTGTCATTGTAATTAAACCAAGAATGGTGAGGGTGTTTTGCTTAGAGGAGCTCTTCTTACACAATGTGTTCTTGATGAACACAAAAGGGAACATCTGGTAGACAGAGCACATAGGCAATGCAACTACATTTTATCCAGCATGGATGAATTTTCATAATGCATTAGTCACTACTGTGTGAATTAAGGTGGGGAGAAACAACGGATGCAGGCACAGAAAAGATGAGCACAGATGTTGTGAGGATTCCATGGATGACAGGGATATCCAGGGGAAGAACTGCCTGATGGCTTTCTCTGAAGACCTCCTGTGTGTAATTGTTCTGTACAGTGAGTGCCTGTATTCTGACTTCTGTTCAATTTCCCAGAGGACCTCCTCTGGGTATTTAGAAGATGTTACTGCTGTGGAACATTCTCTGGCTGTATTTTCCTTCTTTGCACTTTAAATCTTACAGGACCTATTGTTTCCCCAAAACGTTTTACCAATTCCTTTCCTTCCTAAAGGGAATTCTTCCTCTGATCATTTCTAAGCAAACCCTTCATAGCATATGTTACAATCAAGCTTTTCTCCTGGTTCTATTGGTACACTGCCACTGAATTTAACTGGACCACGTTGGTGTAATTGAGAGCAGAAGATTGGTTCCTTTAATGTTTCTGCACAAGTAATCTGTTTCTCTGATCAGGATTTTTTTCACTGCTTGGAATTTCTTCAAATTTGTCAACATCTTCAGGGTAAGGAGGTTCTTCCAGTTCTAATACCACCTGAATTCTTTCTGAAGCACAGAACATGTTTCCACAGGCATGCTATTAATTATGGATATTTCCCTAATTCCACTTCTGTGAATATTGTCCAACAGTCACATCTGCCTATCCACATCTGGTACAAATAAAAAAAAGTTTGGTGTTTTCCATATCAAACATGTAATAATGACCATTTTGCTTTTGTTCTTATTTTTAAATCAAAGTTTGTAAATCCTTTTTCACATAATCTCTTAAGCCTTATAACACTGGGCAGGATGAGGTAGTTTTTTTATGCCTTACTTGGCTGTATTTACTTTCTTGCTTCTGGACAACCCGTGATCTGAGGTCTGAGACTTTTGTATAATTTTCCTTTTCAACATTTTCTCCATTTGGAGCTAAAATAACCCCTACATAACTAGTACCAAAAAAGTTATACAAAACTTTCTCATAAGTGGGATGAGTTGGAACACCAAGTACTTGTGGGCTGCAGAGGCTGTGATGGTTTTTTGTGTCTTTCCATTTGAGGAGCTCAATGCAAATGATTCCCTGCGAGCAAAGGGAGCATTAAGAGGCATTGTGGAGCTAATGGTCGAATTACTTTTTAAGGAGTGTAATTTTACCTGTTCCTCCTCCCAGCCAAGACACAAACGTGTATGTGCACAGAACCCTCTGAACTGCCGCTTGTGCCAATCTGCTAATTACATTTGTACTTACAAGTTTGGAGATTTGAGGTAACTGTTACAATCCTGGCTCAGCTTCCCAGTGAAGTATTGCTCTTCTCAGACTGTGGTTTCCTAACACAGGTGGGAACAACCCTGGCTCCCTTTTCCCCGTGTAGTTGCTCACCTCAGTTGCTGCCAAAGCATGTTACAGAAATCAATTTTGATTTTTTTTTTCTTTGTATTAACCATTTTGATGGCAAGGAGGAAATCTCTGTAATGGTTTCTTTTTACAGAGGAGAAAGGACAGCAGCTTAGCTGAGTGAGCCTGTCTACTCCCAGCTGTGTGTTTGAGAAAAATGTTTAATTTGGTCATGTGCAATGAAATAAGGATGTTTTCTAGAAAAATCTGACTTTCAAGAATGATGAATCATAGATTTGTAGATACAAACACTGATTACAGCTCTACCAGTGTAAAAAGAGTGGGGAGGGCTGTTGATGTGGCTAAATTTTGCCCTGTGAATACCTGTAATGTGTAAGAGGCTTTGCTTTGCAGAGGTTAAGTGTAAAGCAGAAAGTGTAATTGAAGCCTGACTCCATCAAGGCTCAACTGTCTGTGCTGGTCCAGAATGTCTGACCTGAGCAGCAGAACCTGAGTGGCCATCACAGTCAGCTGGAAAACAAGACCACAGGAGGTTATGAAACAGCTCCCATGGCTCTCATCCAATCCCTCCTTTTGTTAATGGCATAAGAATCTTTGAAAAGAATCAGTCTAATATATCCCAACTAGCTCACTCTGAAACACTTCCAGTCCTGGCTGGATTAAGAACATGCTCCTGGTGCTGTACTCAGCACTGCTTGTTTTGTCAATCAGTGAATCAAAAACATGAGGCAGATGCACATGCACAAACCTTGTGATGCTTAAAAAATGGATTAGAGATTAATGAATTGACTGTATTAGAATCACCTTGTTTAGCACTGCGTTTTGAACCCTGACAATCATTAGGGACTGGTAATGAGACTTTTGTAGTGAGGGTTTTAAAGCTAAAATAGTCTGTACACCCATGGCACAAGAATTCTCTGACTACTTCGCAAAGCACCCACAAATTTGTTCAAGTGAGTTCATCCCTTGTTTAACTGGCTCTTGCCCCTCTAAACCTCAAGCATTACATAAATGCAGAACATATTCAGGCAGTTGTCATGTGTAGTCAATAGGTACCTTGGTTGTGAGAAAGAAAACCACTTTTTTATGTTTAAGTACTTAAGAGGATGGCTTATAACCAAACTGTGGTAACATTACAGCTCCCTGGAAGACACAGCCTCTAAGTACTTCTACGTGACATTTATCCAGTTCCACCAGGACACTTTAAATCAGCTGTAAAAATCTTGAAGTATCTTAAAGTCTAAAAAAAAACCCCACTATTGACCCTTTCATCCATGTGACTCACGAATGCTGATAGTAAATGAAAAATACAGGCCAGAAGTCTTAATCTGTGGTCATAATATCCTTAAGGTAAAATTGATGGTTTAATAAAGCTGCTTAACAACAGCAAAACTAATACAATATAAACACTGATGAATGGGAACAAATTTAGTGGTGCAAATAAAGCTTAGGCAGGATCCAAAACCAGGTTTAGGGTGTGTACTGCTCCCTGTGTGTGTCAGTAGGGCATATACTGAAGCACTAAATATATACTAAATATATTAGGAATTGTGTTTTGGGGAAGACGTTGTCAAACAAGATTTTATGGGTAAAAATAGGACTGGAAAGAAAGTCTGTTCCAGCCCCAAATAACATGATGCTGTACTGGGTTTGTGTGGCAAGGTTTTGGTAGTGGGGGGCTACAGGGTGGCTTCTGTGAAAAGCTGCTGGAAGTTTCCGCTACAGAGCCACTTCCAGCAGCTCCAAGCCAGAACTTTTATTCAAGGTATATCTTTGTATTTCCTGGGGATTTCAGGTTTGCTCTGGTTGGTTCACACCCCTCTCACCCACCTTTGTGTAAGAGTTGGGGTTTGCCAGGCAGATCAGTGAAGTATCAACATTTAATTAGATCTACTAGAAAATCTGAAACATTAAAAAAAAATGTGTTCCCAGTTAAAGAGGCAAAATCTGAAACATCCACTAATTTGCATCTGCCTGGGTAGATGTAGGTGTTGAATATAGACCTTATTAATAATCATCATTCCTTATTAATTTGCTTCCTTCGCTGGAAGGAGGATAAGTTCATGAGGTGCATTCATGTGCAAAGGAATTTCAGCTTTGCTTATAGCAAAGAGATGATCCATCAGAACTGCTGCTGGCTTTGGAGGAGAAGGAAACAGATTTTTCTCTCTGTGCCTGGTGCCCTCCTGTGGTTTTTATGTTCAGCTACTTGGGAGTGAATTAAACACATCAGTGGCTAATTCTTGTGCTGTGTAAAAGGTACAGAAGAGTTTGCCTGTTTATTCTTTTTTCTGAGTACAGTGTTCTGGAAAGCTGGAATACAATTTTCCATACAGCCAGTTGGATTTGGAAGTGCAGACTCCCTGAGGTCCCAAGCTTAGACCAAGACCATTTCTGCCAGTCCTCACACAGTGCTGAACCTGACTCAGACCTGGCTGCTCCAAGGGCTGTTGTGGCTAAAAGGATTTGAGCTGGAGTCATTGCCTTCTGCAGTGGTCCTGTTAAAATGCCACCATGGATCTAGTGGCACTTTTAAAGAACTAATGTTAGGTCAAATTGTTACAAAAGACAGGGAACTAAAATGTCAAGGATTACTTCTGTCAGGAAATTCAGTTTAAAATTTACTTTCCCAGCTACCTTAACCTTGTCCCATTTTTCTTCCAGCTACAGCTGCATTTTCATATAGAAAGAAATTTCTATACTTCATGCTGTAAAATCTATGCAGGATAGAAGTTTTTTGCACAGCACTTTTGAGTCTGTCATTAGAATATTTCTGAATTACAGATCTAGAAATTCCACTTTAAAATACATCATTTAGCCACAAACATTATGCAAAAAAACCTTATATAGAATATTCCTTACATGTCCATGCATTATAATAATTAGCTCTTGCACAAGCAAGAGGAGAAAATTGTTGCTGTGGAGGTGCTGGTGGGGTTTGGTGCAATGATTTTTGTACTGTGCTTTCTAAAGGTGCTTGGCCAACAGCATTCCTGGGAACACTGATCTGAGGATCTCTATGAGATTTGTGTTTCTTCTTCTCCTGCCTTTCCTACAAATTCAGAATCCAGCTGAAGCTTTGAGTGATTTCATCAGAAAAAAAAGCTCCAGAACTTTGAATGGTTCAATATTGTGTGAGTATTGATGGTTCCTCCCTTTGTTTTCCTCTTTTTCTTCCCAAATTCTATTTGTGTACTTCTTTGAATTCACTTTATGTAAATTCATTGCACCTGGGAGGCACCCCAATACCCACCAGTTTGTCTGTGAGCACAAGTACTGAACAAGATCAAGGATAAATGTGAAGCTCTGTTTTGACAACCTCAAGCCTTGTCACATTTATAGGGCATCCAAACACACAGGAATTGCACAGGACTTGGCACGTGGTTTATCTCTCTGAGCTGTTTGGGCATTTTTTTACACATACACATATATTTTTTTTCAGATAATTTGTACTAAATTTCTTTGTATGATCTGTTTAATATTTTACCTGAGCATGACTAAAAAGCAACTCCAAATATCCCATGTAGGTTAATCCATTAATCCCTATGTGTGAATCAGAATACAAGAACAATAGGAGTTTAAGTACAGAATTTTACTATAATGTAGAAGTGGAATGTTTTTAGTGTTCATCAATTTAATCAAGCAAGTGAACACACTCAGTCAAATTGAAATATCTAATTATTTATTCACATAGAAACCAGTAAATTTTAGGGTTTGTAGCACAAAACTTGTTAAAAAAAGAAAACAAGCTATGCCATATAGCTTCTTTACCCTCCATAAAATGGCATCATTGCAGTTAAAATTACAATAAAAATGAAACATTCCAGATGACATCAGTTGGAACACAATGTGACAAATATAATCAGAAAATTCTTGTCAGAAATTTTACCACAAGGAAAAACCAATAGCTAACACCCATATTCTCCACCTAAAAATCAAGAATATTTGAGTAGATCTTGGCATAAAAGGCACAAAACACAAAGCAAAGCATGCTTGTGTCATTTCTCACACAGAAGCATTGACATTTGTGCAACATGGAAAAAGACCAGCATTTTTTCCAGACTCTTCCAATATCACAGACACTTAGGGAACAGATCTTCCCCTTAATGCCAGTATGTCACTCCCAGCACAGAGGCAGTGACTCCAAAAACAGGAATACAGAGAAGGGAACCCTTCCAGGAAATCTGAGCTGAGGAAGCTGCTGCAGCTGTATTGTTGAAGTAACCCAATCCACTGCAGGCTTGGAGTAACACACCCACGGGCAGGCAGCACTTGTGGGAATTCTGAGACTGGCAGGAACGTGAACAATGCTGGAAACCTGTCAGGAGCACAGGGCTGCCTCTTGCATGATGCCAGCCTCAAGTGAGCATTTTAAAAAATAAGTTGAGTCCTTGAAAGGAAGGGCTCTTCCAAAGAGGGTGTTGCCTCTGGCACAGAGGAATGGCTTTGCTGATGTTAAGGTGTTTCAGAACTATGGATCAAAGATCCCTGGCATTTCCAGGCTGGCACACAAGCCCTGGCAGCAGCCTGTTGCTATATTTCTATAACCAGCCTGTCCTCATCATCACTGCTCGTGTCATCATATTCCACCCGCGTTTGTTTCCTCATCATCTCTAAACCTCTCTTTTTGTATGTCTTGGGGGGTGTTGCAGAGTAACTCTTGAACTCAGGGGATCTGAGAGTAATTGGGGTCTTTTTAAAGGTAGCAGTAGCTGTTCCATGTGGCCTTCCATAGGGATTGGGCTGCAGGTGGGATCTGTTCTTGTCTGCGCTTCCGTGCAGCTCCAGGAGATGCTGAGCTAAGTTTGCCCTCTGGGAGTGTTCCCTGCTGGGTAACTGAGCCCTCGTGACTGTCTCAGGAACAGACTCTGCTTGGGATCCAAACAAACGTGAACATCCTGGCTGGGAACTGGGAGCTGAGTTTTCTGTGGGAGGTGAATGTGTGTTTTCTTCTCTCAGAGCTTTCTCCCTTCCGGCAGCCTGGATCACCGGCTCTGATATTCCAAATACTTGGCTCTCTGACACTACCCTCAGTAAGTTTTCCTGGCTTCCTCCTGGATGTGAGGAAAGAGGAGCAGCAGCCTCTGGGTTTGTGCTGTCAGGATGGTCACCTGTGTCTGTGTTTGTAAATTCAGGACAAGACCCAAAGGAAGCTGCCAGGGGGTCGCTCCGAAGGCTTGGCCGGGATTGCCCAGGCAGGGATGGCTGCAGCACGAGGGGCTGTGTCACCCAGCAGCAAATGGCCACGTCCCTGCTGAACTCCTGCAGGCATGTGTCAGCTCTGGAGGACAAGGAATGAGCTGTCACAGCTATTCCCAGAGGAGCTGTAATGTTCTGGACAGAGGCGTTTGTTCTTGGGTGTTCCCTGATTTGCCCAGAAATGTCCTGTAGGAATTAGGAGGGGAAATGATTTACAGGTAAAGTTTTCAGTCCAGAGCAATTTCATCCAAAGGATTCAAGTTTAATTGTTATTTTAGCTAATTCTAACATTAGTAAGTTTTCATTTTTTTTAACCCCCAAAAATACCTTTAACACAGTTTTAAACATTTTAACCAAAATCTGTGATACAAAATAGTTTCAACTTTAAAATAGCTGAATATAATTCAGGTTTTAATTAAACCTTCTTTTTTCTGTTAATAAAAAATAATACAAGAATTAAGGTACAATACCTACTTTTTTATCCATTTTGTCTTTTTGTTTAACATGGTTTAGGTTTTCAGTGTGGGAAGATATTCCTGAGTTATTCTTTGCTTCTTTTTTCCTTCTGCAAAGTTGTTTGTCTGAGGTGGAATATGATGTGTCTTTTTGCTGGTGTAGATAATTTTCTATTGAAAAGAGGTTGGATAAACTTTTACTTTGATTTTTATCACCCCCCATGCTTGAACTTGCTACATTTCTCATTATATCACTGAAATAATATTTTCACACAAATATTCCAAATACTTACCTTGCATCTTGGATTGAGGAGGATGGCACTTCTTATGCTTATTAAATCTGGGGGGTTGGGATGAGCAGCCCTTTCTCAAAGCATCCAGAGTTCTGTTGGGAAAACAGGGCCTCTTGCTCAGCCGGTTCATTTTCAGCTGAGCAAATCCATGGATGTGCCTCCCTCTGTACCTGCAGTGCCAGGGGCATTGAGGGGATAAACAAATGTGGGAGATGTAGGAGCAGCCAGAGGAGAATAACACCACCTCATCAGGTGCACTAAAGTCTAACAGCAATTTATTACTGGGAAGGAGATGCTTGTTTATGTCAACTCAAAAACAAAAGCTGGATTTTAGGCAAGAGACCCACAGTTATTTTATTATCTTTTCTTCCTCTCTAGGATTCAGCAAATCCTTGATTTTCTAAGAGAAAAGGATTAAAGAATAACAGATCCTTTTTCTTATATCTGGAATTTTAAAACAATATACTTCACAAGGACTTGAACCACACAGGAATCACCTGAGGCTGTGTGGTTGTTGGGTTTTTTCCTTTTCACTTCTTGAGTGCTACCTGCTCATTATCACCAAGGGACAACATAAGGATTTTGGTTATTTAGCAAACCCACACTGAATAATCCAACTCTGCTTTATTTTCTACTCTGAATGAGTGACACTAAAGTCCCATCCGTAAATCAACAGACTGTCACTATCCACAGAGCAAGATGTAAATCTAAAAGGATGCACTTATTCAGATGTTTGGTGTATTAGAAAATTAAATTACATTTGGTGGTTACCAGTTGGGCCAGTTACCTACTAACAGGCATGACCTGAGCTTTCAGGACACTGTACTTATTTAAATCCCTGCACTTATTTGATACAAATAAATTTGATATAAACAAATTCTGAGACCAGCAGGGGAAAAAAAACACAACAACAAAACAGCACCTGAAAATCAAACCAGGAAAAAGTCCTAGAAGAATGTCACTCATCTGGGTGACATAGACCTGAGTCTTCTATTTCTGTTCTTATGACCCTTCAAAATTGCAGTGCTGTTTGCTGAGCTGGACACGGTGATTAAGTTACTGACACTGATTTGTCCTCAAGGTAGTCACTCTGTCTGATTTTGGTCATGAAATAAAGAGGGATGTGTGCACACAATATGTGTTCCTTACTGAAGTAATTCATCAGGCATCCTGCTGCCCCACACTCCTGAAAGATTAGAGGGTAAATGTTCCACTGATAGGAATTCCCACTGAAAGGGGGGAGCTGTGCTGATTGAGACAATGTGCCCTTGATAGTTTTATGCTCGAATTCTTCCTGCTTTTTTATTTAAACCAAATGATCCTTTGAACTACAGATGGTTCTGTTAGTTGGTGTTAAACTTGATATTTATTCTCCTGCCTTTTCTGGTGAATACCAGCTCAGGATATGGATCTTCCGAGGACAAAGGGCCTCACGCACTGCTCTGAGCTGGGACAGGATTAAAAACAGAACCATTTTGGTGCCCTTCAAACAAAAGTAAATGCTGACAATTTTGACAGATAAGAGTAATTTCTAAATCATAGAGAGAGTCAACTGACCAGGCATCATCTTTCTGTAGGATATGTCTGGATTGCTTAGAAAAGTCTTTTCCTAATAGTAAACAACATATTGATATTTTTATAGTTTACCTTTGGGGCCCTGCTGTGGTATAAGAACAACTCCTTCTGAGAGATTTATCTTTTTTTCCCCCAGTTTTGATAAGGTTGAATTTTGGGCATGACTTTTTATTTTCTGTGGAGTTTTTACACACATTACAACAAAATTATATATATATATATGCGTGTGTGTGTATAAATATATATGCAAACCTGAAAGCCATGCTCCTTACCATTTAGGGGTGACTTTAATCCTTTTCTGTTTGTGGCTCCTCTTGAGTTTATTTGTTGAGAGTTTTTCCTTTTTGCAAACTACTGTTTTCTTCTTTTGCTCTGAAATATTTTTGAAAGAACCACCAGGAACGTCTGAGCTTAACTGTTGAGAATATTGGGAAAAAATCAAGTACATGAAAACTGTGAATTACATTGACTGAGAAGTTGGAAATCTGTGCACTTTTTAAATAGCACTGAACAGCATAGGAGTTAAATAGCAGAACTCTGTATTTAAGTCCTACTCTAAGTCAAATATTCATTTAGAATGAAAACAGATGCTATTAGAGAAAATATTTTTTAAATCCCTATAAATGGGAAAAAATCAAGAAATAGAAATTCACTCTTCTTACTATCAGCATTCTCAAAAGTGAAAGAAACTTACATATTCACACAGAAATACATCTTTCTGATGCATGAAATGAATACAGACTTATCTTATAAAAATATGAATTGTAAATTCTGTATCAGCAAATGCCTGTAAATGTCCATAAATACACTTCTGGTAATTATTTAATTTTCCTAATAAGAGGGTGGAGGTGGGCTGTCAGCCAATAACACCCTCTTGAGAAAGCAAACAGAATTATTAATATTACCTCCTGCATCTGGTGTCCTTTAGAAAAGGATGAAACCAACGTTTTCAAGCTCGTGTTTGTTAAGCCGTATGCCACAGTCTTGCTAATATTTCTCATTTTGAAAATGGAGATGTCGTATTTGGACAGGGTGCATTCCCTGCTGGGTTCCCTGTCCCAGGGGGGCATGGAGGGGTGGGCAGAGGCTGCATTGCCACCCTGCTCCGAGGGCAGAGGGAGGCTCCTGCTCAGACAGCACCAGGTCAGCCGGGGCTCGGCACTCAGGGATGGGAAGGTGCTCTTGGAGCCTGGCACTGGAGAAGTGCCAGAGTGGCTGCTCCTGTTAGAGTGGGGCAGCACTGGGAATCCTTTACAGTGAGTGCTGAGAGTGTGGCAGTAGAAAGTGCCAAAAGAATGGCAAAAATAAGTGGGGTTGTCTCTTGAGCTCTGGGAATGCTGCAGATCCTGCACTGGTGCTGAGGTGTCCTTCAGGATGCGTGGACTTCCCTCTCTGTCACATCCCAGGACTGTTGGCTCTGCACCTTTGCTAGAAACTGATGTCTTCATCAAAGAGTCACTTCCTGAGCAAAGGTGGTGTAAAGCCTTCCTCTCATCTTTGATGTCAGCAGATATGAAAAAGCCACTTGTATACACAGAAGTAAAGCAGATTTTCTTCTTTGGAGTCTGTATAGAGCAAGTACTTTTACTCATCCACTTCTCTTCTGTTTGCCTTTGATAATTCAATTTATTTTTGTTCTGTTTGTTCTTCCAATCCTCTCTTGCAATATCCTGCTGCTTGAAGTTTTGGTTATGAAAGGTGTTCTCTGCTGTGGTTAAGATATTTGTGGTTTCAGAGCTGACTGGTGAACAGAATCCTGGAGTTTTCCAGTTTGTGTGAAGACTCCATTGAATTTCTCCTTTGCCAGCCTTTTGTCTCACTTCAGATTTTAAAGGGGACCAGACCACATCACTGGAATGAGAATGGAGGGATGTGCTGCTGGAAGAGCAGGGTGGGGTGGTTAAGGTGCCTGTCACAGGTGTGCCATGTGTCACCTCCTGTTCAGATTGAAGCAAAGCTGACAGATCTGAAGCTCTCTTGTCCTGGGGCAATTTAAGAATATATTTTGGAGAGAAGGCATTTTGTTGTGGGACTGGACTTAAATGATCAGATTGCAGATAATGGCTTTTAGAAGACACATCCACAGCATTGTCACTGGGAAGTGGCACTTTTGCTCCTGTTTTTACAAGACACGTTTTGTCATCTCCATCTGTTGCATTGTGCAAGGCAAAAGAGTTGGAATCACTTCCCCTTAATTCAGACCCTAAAAATCCCACCAGTGAAGCTTTTGGGATACCTGCAGGATGGGAAAGAAGGTTGATGTCACAGTAATTGAGAGCTTGTGTGGGAAGTTTGATTGTTTTCCTATATTCCACATTCTCAGTACCTCCAGTGGCCTCATTAATTCCTGTGCTTGATTTTTGCTCCTCTGCTTTAGTGGAGAATTTCTCTGGAGCTGTGGGAAGACACTGAGTGCCAGAGCAATGGCCTCTCTCTGCTTCACTTGCTGCAGTGGTTTCACTACTGGGACTAGGGCAGGGCACTGAAATCACATTTTGTGTCTTTTCTACCTCGAATTTCAGCTTTTTCCTTTCTGATGGCAAAGTCTGGGATTTCCCTGTAGTTTCTCTGTTGTTGCAAGGGACCCACAGGGGCATCAGGCCTTGCTGGCCACTTTCCTTAGTCCTGTGATGGTTCCCACAATTGTGTAAAGTGCTTTTACAATCTAACTCAAATGCACTGGATTCTTTCCCAGGGCCTGGTTTCTCCCAGTTGCTACTCTGTACTGGCAAGCAGTCCTCATTCCTCCCGTGGCTGCTCAGCTGACACTCAGGATTTTGAAGCCTGAGCTCACCACTGCTTGGAGCCAGCAGTGTGCTGCTGCCAGCTGTGCATTTCTCCGTGTCATTGCCACTGAGCTGTGGGGAAGTTTGGCTGGTTACAGCTCCTGCAGTTACAGAATGTGATGTCTCCATTAGGTTGGACACTCTGTCTGTAGTTTCCTCAGAGGACACACTCTGCAGAACACAATTGCCATCAGCAGACGTTCCTGATTTACCCATGGTTGAAGCTGCTGTCACAAGGGAGGAAGGACTGTCAGTTGCAGAGCTCCTGCCATCTCTTTCCTCAGTTATTTCAGTGCTGCTGGCTGATTCCCCTGAATTAGGAGTCAAGCTTGTAATATCTGTAATCTTATTCTCTCTTTGTTTCATTTTCTTGGCATTTTGACTGCTTTTCATTTTTTGGTAGATTTTCTTAAACGTTTCATCTCCATACATTTGCCATTTTTCTTGAGAGAACATCTTCAACCTCCTTCGATTGTGTTTCTTATTTTTAGCACTGATTACTTGTCCAGCCCCAAGCTTTTTAGTCCCTTTCAGCTCCTCTGACAGAGAAGGATGATCAGCCACATGACTTAGGGGCAAATCATCCACTGCTGTTTGTCTGACTAGAGCTCGGGGATGGCTATTAGGGAAATCCACTGAACTGGCAGTGAGATCGTTGCTAGGCAGCAAACCAGCAGTGCCTGTGTTTACAGAGTGCTTAGTAAGAGAAAGTGGTTTTGAGCATCCTGCTTTGTCATGCACCATCCTCGCTCCCTCCACAACAGGCAAGGAGTTGCTCCGAGTAACAGGCACAGTGTCGATTGTTGTGGAGAACTGGGTGGGAACTGAATGGAAAAACATTGGCTTGCATTTCTCCAGGGGTGCAAAGGTAGATTTTGCTGAACAAAGAGAAAGATTCTTTTTCCTATTTACATCACAAGTTCTGATATCAAAATGGAAAGAGTCTTTGTATGTGTAAGGCATTGGAAGGTCAATGCTTCCCTGTTTAGAAAGGACAGTTTTTCTGGGCCTGACATTGTCTAACTGGGTGTCATCCACCACACTTTTGTTGTGAGAAATAAGCTTTGAAATGTGTTCTTCCAGCCTCTTTTTCTCTAGCATCGAGGCTGTAGCTTTGTCAGCTGCCTCTGGCTTTGCAGTGCTTCTGGAGGCCCACCTTGGGCTGCTGAAGGCAGTTTCATTTTCCAGCTCCGTGCTGTGCTCGTGGAGACTGTGCAAGGGGCTGGACGATGACATCTGCTGCTCCGTGCTGTCGGAGCGCGACAGATAGCCCGAGTCAGTGCTCTCACACTTCTTCAGCTTGCAGTCCAAGGGTCTGTAATCCCACTGCTTCTCTGAAGAAGTTGCCTGCTGCCTTTGCAGCTGAATGTGCTTATTGGCGGTCGGAGTTCTTTGCTCCTGCATCTTCTTTCTCAGACACGGACCATTTGGCAAAGCTCCTGGAGATGATAAGCTTTGAGGTTCTCTTTCAGGAACCCCCTGAGTAGCCTTTGAATTCAATGATTGATTTGTTGTTTCTTGATTTTCTGAAGCAGCTGATGAGGAGCTTGTGGCTGGCAGTGAGAGCTCGTGAGGTCTCCTAGTGTCTGTTGCTGCACTGGTCTCTGAACTGGGCTGTTTGATGTGCATCCCCTGGTCCTCACTGGTGCTGCTCAAGACTTTGCTGCCTTGGGGAGAGGTGATGCTCTCTGCTGATCTCTCATTTTGCTCTGGTCCCCCAGTGATGTCAGAGTCTGAGGGCAGCCTGGTGTTGTTGACGTGCGTTTGAGTTCTCCTGTGTTTATATAGGTTGCTCTGAGTTTTAAATGCAATGCCACAAGTGGTGCACGGAAAGGGCCTCTCTCCCGTGTGAGAGCGAATGTGTTTCTCAAGGACACTTGGCTTCAAACAATCTCGTCCACAGTGTTTGCAGATGTATTTCCCAGACTTTTTTGATTTTCCCGGGCTTCCAATAGCTGCTTTTACACAAGAACTTGGCGACGATAAAACTGGTAAAGTGCTGACTATGCTCAAGGTCAGGCTTTGCCCAAGCTGTTTCTGGAAAAGCGGCTGAGGCTGCTCCGTGCCTTCTGGAGGAACGAGCGGCTTGAGGATGAGGGGGACATTGCTGCCGTCGAGGTGGACGCAGCTCCTGGCGGCCACCAAGGGCCCGTGGGGCTGGAAGCAGCCTGGCTGGACGGGCTGGAGCAGCGGGATCGTCAGGGCCTTGAGGTACAGCGGCTGGGGCAGGGCCTGTCCCCGGGCAGGCTCCGAGGAGCCCCGCGGGGAAGGGCCCGGGCCGGGGTGTGCCGGAGCGGCCACGAGGCCTGGCGGGCTCTGGGCCTCCATGCCAGGGCCCGGCTGCCATGAGCTCACGGACCTGCCGGGAGGGAACACAGAACAGGCACCAGTCTGCAGGCAGAAATAACACACACATTCCCACCCTGGGCTGGGAAAATGAGCAGCTGAGAATATCACACATGCAGGCATTATAGAGACAATCATCACTTGCTTTCCCAATTAAATTGGTTCCTCTTTCATTTTTTTCTCTAGGAGTTACAGTTCAGTACAGCATAAAGAACACTCAACACTGCACTTAAAACCACTCCTACAACCTACACCGAGTACCCAAAGCACTGGAAACAAATCTGAGCTTCAGATTTGCAAATGGAGGCTGTAAGCACACCAGAAATAATACAATTTTAGTTTTCTGGAACCATATTTCCATTCCATATTTATATCATGTTTTTAAATTTCATTAATATTAACAATATTAACAGAACAGTTGAGGTTAAAGGGCACCTTGGGACATCTCTAGTCCAAACACTTTCTCACAGCAGAGTCAGCACTGAGGTCAGATGAGGCTGCCAGGGTGTTACCAGTCTGGTTTTGAAAACCTCTGGGGATAAAAACTGCAGTTTCTTTGAGCAACCAGTTCCAAACACAGGACATTAAACATGCCTGCATATTATCTGTGCTTCCCCAGTTTGAGGGAGGTAAGGCCAAACACATTGCAACAAGTGGTGTAAAATGAAAATATGTGAACAAAATGAAAGTTATGTCTAGTTTTACAAGTCAGATATGAATAAGTATCTGCACAGTAGAAAAGATGGTATCATAGCAAAATAGTGTGAGAAGTTAAAGCTGGCTTTTGTGTAGACCAAATTAATTTGCTATAATTAATGGAGATACTATGGTGTACTGCTTGTTTTTGATACTTTCAATGCCAAATGAAAACACCTTCTTTTTTAAAAAGTGAACCTATTAATTTGAAATCTGTCCTGATATATGCAGGATTGGTGCTGGTCCAGACTACTTCTTATTTCAGCAAAAATGTGTATTGTCTTTATTTCTTTCTTAGAAACAAAGGGGGAAACTATCAAAATAATCAAGGTGAAAATTTTCTTTCGAAGAATTAGGGGCATAACCCCTTGTAATTACAGTTTGGGTGAAAATCAGGTGATCTGTGAATGTTTATTTGATTCTTGCTCAGCTATGCTCACTGGATGCACTGGCTGCTATGAATAATGGGTTGTTCTTGTGCAAACAGCCATTAAAAACCCATTTGGAATAATATAATCAGTGGCTCAATTTGAAATCTGCAATTTGTTGCTTTACTGCATAATCTCTAGTGGTGTTTTTGTAACTTCCTTGGATCATTTTAATAGGTTATCATTACTGAGAAACAGTAAGAGAATTGCTTCAAAATGTGGTTTGAAATTTTTACTGGTTCCATCCAAGACAACAACGTGTAAAATGAACTGATCTGTGCACAGCCAAATGTTAGATTTTGCCTTTTTTTCTTCCTCGTGAATATTATAAATTAAGCTCAGTTATCAAGCATGGACTTTTCTTATGCACTTCTGACATTTCTATGTGGAATAATCACTTAAGTGGCTTTTTATTATAGGTAGTGACTATAATGATGAAAGAATGTTAAAAGAATATGACTAGTTAAAGAATAAGTTATTATCCATATTGTGCAGTGTGGTTACCCCTACAGAATAAAAGTGGAATTCTCTAATTTCCAAAGTGATGTTATCAACATTTCAAGTCCATTTAAGATGGTTCCTAAGTTATACGGTCACTTTTAAATTTAAACACAGTGTACAATAAGAGATGAGACAATGATACAAACTAAGTATGCAGTAGTTTTTCCAAAGTATTTAAAAAAAAAAAAGTTTAGGGGAAAAAATATGCTGCAGAGAACAGACAGCAAGAAGAAAAGTGAATCCTAAATACCCAGTAGGAAGAACATCTAACAAGTACCACATCAGACAGAACAAGGCACTGTGTCTTTGCTCCCCTCCCTCCCCCAGAGAGAAGTGTGGAAATACACTTCCACATATTTTACATTTCCCCCACCAGCCTGCTCCAGTGGCACAAACTATTTCTCTCTCTGGTTTCCTCCTGGCCATGCAGAGCTGATGGGCCCTTCAAGGCCACCACAGACAGATGTTTTTCATAGGAATCCTGTGGTTCCCAAGTACCAGATGCTCTGTAATTTCACTTAATGCTGTTAAGTTTCTGGGGCCAACAACACAGCCTGAGACTCATTTTGGTGTTCTGTAATGGTCTACAAAGAAAATACCTACGTGGTGACAGAAAATTTAAAGTAAAGTTTTAAATAAAGCTCAACAAGTAAGCTAAAGGTAATGCTTAATGTACTTTTAAGACTGTAATAACACATCTCTACCAGGTGTGGTAGTTTGCTGCTTTTCACAGCAAGAAGAAGTACTTTCTTCCTGAGTGAAACTGCCATGGCTTGTATTCTACTGGGGCAAATACCATCAGACTTTTCACATCTGTTATTTATATTCCAAAAAAGGCCACTGTATTTCTTTGAACGTTGACAAAAATAGCTTATCTCAAAGTAATTCTGCCCCAAGGCTGATTCAGGGTAGTCCTTGCCTAACGTAGAACTTCCTCTGTTGGTTTTGCCCCGGGCTCTGTTACTGAGCATCCACCCCATGTTCTCAGCTGTTTGTAACTTGTGGCATTGAACTACCAGCAGAAGAACTTGATGCTAATTAGACAACGAAAATTTTCCAATAAACAAAACTAAATGCAGGATTTGGCCAGCTCAGAATTTTCTAAATTGATTTCTTACGCTATCAGAGCTGGTCACTAAAATTCCATTAAATACAATTATTTTGTTCCTGGTTTGAAATTCTAACTTCAGGTAAACACCACAGGCAGGTCTGTGGAACACTGAAAAGTGGAGCAGTTTCAGATAAAAAATCATTGTAGCAGAAATTGTCTTAGTCAGTTTATAAATATAAAGTATTTTAGTACAGGAGGCTGATAAAAAAAAAAAAGCTCATTTTAAATCCAGTAAGTTCTATTTTTTATAGACTTTTTCCTGAATTCCAAACATTTTAGAAAACTTGTTGCATTTTGTCAGCACTGTTGTAATAATTTTGGACTACACAATCAAAATATTTTTGTCTTCCTCATGGCACATGCAATGCTCTGTCAATTGCCCATCCTTATTAACCAAATCAATAGCTAAACATGTAAATACTTTTTTTCTGCACTTTCATATCATTTTTTGACACAGCACTGAACAGAGCATCAGTCTCTAAGCAGACTCAAGAGCTCAATTGCTCAGTCCCCACCCTGGTCTGCAGGTACAACCTGGAGACATGACAGAGTTCCTTTATTTTTGTAACCCCACAGAAGCAGGTTTTCAACATTCTGAACATACACAGTATGCTCAATTATACCAGGAATCTTTACCTTTTTTAAAAGCTTCTAGTGCTCCCTACCTTAAATACCAGGGAGCAGAAGTGGAAGTCTGGAAATAATTAAGTCTTTAATCTGGAAATAATTCTAGTTCACGTACCTTTGATTGATCCAGGCATTTCAGAAAAAAATTCTCATTTCTGTCAATACTTGATGCAAGCAGAGAGAAACGAGGACAAAGAATTGAAACAGATTAGAAGTAGGAAGTTGGGGTTTTCTTTTTTTTTTTTTTTACATTGGTGTCACATTAACAACCTTCAGAAAACAGGAAGAGTTGAAACAGAAGAAAATGAAGTGCCATTTCAATCTCTCTGTATCCTTTATTACTATTTAATTAGGGAGCTCTAAACAGAATCTTTGAAATGTGGGGGGTTTTTACTCTGCTTTCAGTTGTATTGTCCTGAAATACAATGGTAGGGTTTTTAATTTATATTCCTAAAGCTAATTTTCTTTTAACTTTACAGTAAAGGGCTCTCAGGATATGTTGGGAAAGAAAACAATGGTGGAGAGAAGACACTTGGCACATATAAAATACATTGGCATATATTGGCACATACAAAATGCTAAACTTATACAGCATGGGTGCTGTCCACCAGCTTCTTCTAATGGTGCCCTGTAGGACAGGAGAAAGCAGGAACCAGGTGGGAAAATGCCTCAGGATTGTTAAAAGTGTTTGGGTCATGCTCAACAAACCTCCATAAACTTGTGGAAAGCTGCAGGGAAACAGGATAGGGCACAGTAAAGTGCAGTTAAAAAGGTAATTTTAAAAAATTAGATTTTGTGTGTCGAGTTCCTAAGGATTGCTCAGGTAACAACACAGTGAACAGCACTGAGGGGTCCTGGGAGGGGCCACTCTTCTTTATGCAAACACTTGTTTAAAACAGGGACTGGGATGGCTGCAACCGCCTCTGCTGGTAGAATGAGTGAATCCCAAACTGGAATATGCATTCCCAATAATGTTACAAAATTGCCATCTCTAGCCTGTATCATTTCCTTAGGAACACCATATTTTGGAAGATAGTTTTCTTTTCCCTGTGATGAGCAGCTGCCCGGTTCAGACCCTGCAGCCTGTCCCTTGCTGGGTGGTGGTGAAACTGCAATGTTATAATTGTCCAATATCCACTTCAGTGGAAGCTCTTTCTTTTAATAATTCTGGTGATAGACTAATGCCAGAGGCCTCCGTGGATTTTAATTTCAAACAGCTTTATTGATCCTGGAGAGTTTTGCCTGCTGTTTGGATTGCTTTCTGGAGCCCTGATTTAGCAGGCCTCTAATTTTGGTGGTGGAGAAATATTTTTGTCTTGTTCTTCCCATATTTCTTGCCTGTCACGTAGTTATTCAAGGGGCAGAAAAGCTCTTAACAGGACCCAGGATTACTGCTTAAAATCCTCCTGGTTTCTCCCATACCCTGAAATGCTCCCAGTAATTGGTAATGGCACTGCAGACACTCAAAATCTGTGAATCTAGAAAATACTTGACATTCTGAACTGCTTTACAGTGACTCATGCTTCTGCTCTACAGACTCAGTCTGTCCAGATGGAGAGAATTACATGCAGCAAGTAGTTTCAGCTCTGCTGGGAGATACTTTCCTAAAGGAATGTGTTCTCACCTCTAAGTGAGATCTTCTGGAGGATTACTGCATGCTACAGTCAACAAACCAACGGGGGAAAAAGATGCACATCTTATAATAGAACACTGGCATGAATCAAATCATACAAACAGATGATTATGGGCATTTTACATAACCAGTCAAAATTAGTTTGTCTTCAGTTTGATCACATTTCTGGAGCCCATTATATTTTATTCCACTTTGAGACTGACTATTATTAAGTTAAGGTGAATTTACTTAAAAGGGACACTTAATTTAAACAGTACTAATAATTGCAGCAGTATGCTGGACCTAGTAACAAATTGAAAACATGTATAAGCATTTAAAATTCATTATTTACATCACTCAGTATCAAATTCCAAATGCTAAAACTGCAAACTGTTTACCCTGAGAAGCTTAAGGAGGCAATAATTAATTAAAGCAAGTTACAACAAAAGCAAGTGGCTGTCTGGATATTTGCCACTGTCACAGAGGTTTCAGGGCTTAGCAGAACCTTTTGAAGCTCGGTCTAAAATCTCTAAATCTTGAATGAGTGACTCTGGAATCAGGGTTCTTCACAGCATCCTGTGATTCTTCCCATTTATGTGGATGAACAGGCTGCTGTAATGACTAGAAGTAACAAAATACAGAGCACCAGTATTACACTTCATTAGCTCTGTTTGAAATTAAGTGATTTTTGTTTTCTCTTTCTAATCAATCTACTTTTGTGTTGCTTCCTCAGCTGTAATCTCTAAGCAAGATTATTGATATTCATTTACGCTCAAAATACTGTCCTGCTCAGAGAAACTCAGCTAACTTCAGTTGTCTCAATAGACAGCAAAGTGTCAATTTAAACTGTGCACAAAGCTGAGCCTACTGTCAGACTGTCAGGTCTTGCACAGGAGGGAGTTCTGGGGCTGTACTCCTCTCTCAATTCATGTCCCCATCAGGATCTGAGGAGTTAAACCCACACACCATTGGTACACATTTCTGAGTCCCAAGTGGAAAAGGTCCCACCCCAGGTGTTTAAAACCCTGCATCCTTCAAAGACACCTACAGAGTTTTGTCAGGGGTGAGAGCAAGTGAAAGCAGCAATAAACATTCCTGCTGCACTGGTGAGGAAATTGATTCCAAAGATCCTGCAACTACACATTTTAAAGAACTTTGCAAAGTTAAATGAAAAGAAAGTCTCTTCCAGGACTGTTAATTATTAATTTTTCCTGTGAGGGCAGTGATGCTGAGAGCAGCACACAGTATCTTACTGTCAGAGGGAGATGCAGACAGTGGGATTATCATTTCCATTTGCTCATGCAACACTGACAGCCGGCACAACTCCCTTGATAGACCACACAAAACTTCTACTTCAGTCTTAGCATCAAAAAGTCACAGTGAACTATAGGGTCTGAAATAAACTTTGTGCAGGTACTTTAAACACTCCTGTGACAGAAGCAAAATGTTTGTGAGTGTACCCCAGGTCTGGAGGTTTTTAGTTCTCAGTTCGAACAAGTAAAATGGAACCGACACATTTCCTGGTTAGCCCAGAAATTACTGTTAATCTCATTTTACTTGGAAACTATTTCTGCCTTTGCTCTTTTCTCAGTTTGACTTCCTATCTTGAAATGTCTCATAACAGAAGTACTGAGTTCACCTTTCCCCTTGTTCTTAAGGGCTGTGTCTGATATCACAACTCTGCCAGTTCCACCCGCAGCCCGCACGCTGCCGGTACCTCCTGAACAAAGTTGGGAGCCTCAGTCCCCTGCAGAATCAGGCTGAAAGTGTTTCATTCCCTCATCTCCTGAAACCTTTAGAGTCTTTCCATGGTCACATCTCAATTTCTGACTTTGGGAAATCTTGCTGCTTGGTACAAGTCATAGTTCTGAAGTTCTGCCCTTCTTAGTGTGTTATTAAAGTACAAAGCCTCTGGAAAACCTGCTGGGGGAACTTGGAAATTCTTGTACTATATCCTAAGGACAAATATTTTTGACACTTACTTCTACAGTTGTATAATATCAGCAAAGCTGGTTAGGTTGGGCTTTTTAAAACAATTATTTCTGTAAATATTGTGCCAGAATACAGTATTAAAATCTTTTAGGAAGAACAGGATCTGCTTTACCTTCCCTTTGTTCCAGAATAGCAGCTGGTTTTATCATTATTAAACAATTTTCTATATTTTCCCATGTTCCTTTTCTTGAATATCCATAAATGAAAACATTCCAAAGGCTTAAATCAGTAAAAATATTGTTACCTACACTGTATTGGCCTTTTTGACCTCTTCATGCAATTTGTATCAAGAATATTTTCTTTTCTACTTCTTACACTGCTACTTTTCTCAGTTCCAGCTATAAGAAATGCTTTCTAGTTTATTATATGTCTCTAGTTTAGATTTACATCACTATTTCTAAAAAGAAACATACCTAACATATCTGTTGGTTTTGTAACATGCTTGGTGGCTTGACAATGAGGAAAAAATAGGATTTTTAGTGCTTAAAAACCTCAAAGGATTTAAATTCTTTTATCCTTTCATCAAATTTGCTCCTGTGCATTTCCCATGTTAGGAAAGAGTTAACAACCTCCAGCCAGCAGACTGCAATCAACAGGTTGCTCTAACAGAAAAATAATAACCCTAATCCTATCTTTTAAAGTTTAGAAGGTTGGACTAAATGATGAAAAAATACCGATTAAAGCCCTCTGAAAAGCTGAAGTGGGGCCAGAACTGAAATGCTTTGTGTTTTATGAAAAAAATCTCTCTCGTTGCTAAGTGAAAGAACCACCACAATTTAAAAAAAAAAAAACTGTAACTTTAAAATTTCTGTCTTGCCATCTAGAATTGAATTCTCTCTCTGTCCACAGAAAATGACAACAAAACACTTGCTAACCTTTAGGTGGCCAATTCACAGGCAGGTGGAGAGGTTCAGGTCCCTGGAATAGCGTTGAAACAAAAGAAGCATCCTGTTTTCTTTTTTCAGTGTCTTTCTCTTCTCCTTTTTTTTTAAGCATTTGAACAGTGAAGGGTGGGTGGTGGGGTGTGTGCAGAGAGAGCAGGGGGTGCAGGCAGCCCACGCTGGTGTAGGAAGAGTTTTAATGGCCGATGCTGGGAATATGGTTTGCCTGCTACAGTGTCTGCACTACTGCAGCTCTGTGTGTGGGCGTAAAGAAATGACACGACTGGGTTTCAAACCATTACACTGAAGATTTGCAAACAGTTAAAAAAAAAAAAAACACCAAAACACACAACCCCATCAGGCACAAATGAAAAATTATGACTTTTCTCCTTTTATCTTTTTCTAAGGGTTTTTTGTTGCTTTGTTTTAACTTAGCAGATGTAATCTAGTCAAGTTTCTTCCTCAGCCTCTAAAGGAAAAAAAAGGTAAATTGAATATTTAGGAAGGTTTTATATTTTACATAGTATGAATATTTTGTTATAATTTTTTTCTGCTATTTTTTAATAAATCTGCAAGAGCTTGTATTCCTGAAGGGTATCCAGATTTCCCCAGTGAAAGTCTTCAGAGGACACCTATATTTGTGCTTTAGAACATGCTTAATAGGTGCCTAAATCTTGGTAGCACCACTAGCACAGTGAAATAGACAGTGCAGCCACTCCACAACTGGCCAGGCAGGACATCTGAGCCCAGGACTATTTCTTGAAAATTCCACAAAACACAGCAAAAAAACCAGGACATGCTGGCAGCCCACATTTGCTCAGCAGTCCAGCAATACCTCAGGTTTACTGATCTAAACTGGGCAGAAAATAGACTTGAATATTTGTTGTAACTACTGGAGACCAACAGGAGTGAGACAAAGGGGCTGTTCCCTGTCACATCATGGGGAATGAGAGGAAAATGGGATTTCAGCTGATATAAAAGTGCTGACACAAGTGACAGTTACTAAAACAGCTATGAACACACTGCTGTTGGGAGGGACAGGTGGAAGGTTTTGTCAAAAAAGCAAGAACACTTCTCAAACCTATTTTTACCACAAAAAGCAAAAGACAGACAAAACAGTTTTAGAAGGCAACTTGAAAACTTCAAGGAATCTTTATGACTTGGCTGCTCCATGATAGTAAGGGACTGACACTTAATAAATGTGTATTTTCAAGCATGTTGAGAAGAGACAGCCAGGTTGAAAATCTTGTGCTTAGGCAGAAGGCATGTGCACTGTGGGGTGCAGGGGTTTATGTGTCCATCTTCTCACACATCCAGATGAGCCCCAAATCAAGCAGGATTTCTTTGGTGTCGTGCTGACAATGAAAAGCAGAGCAGCTGCATGCACAGGGAAAGGGGAGGGAAAGAGGGGAGGCTCTGGGTGGTGCCCCCCTTGCTGCTCACAGCAGGGTACCCCTGGCAGTCATTCTCCTCCTCACCCAGGGCTGAGGAGCCAGAGCTGAATGTCAAACCAGCACAAATGACTAAAACCAGCAGGACTGGACTGGAGGGCTTCAGATTGCTGATCCCAAACATTGACAAAGACTGATAAAGGAGTTAAACAGTGAATCACCCAACTGTGGATGAAAAGCAATCCTCAGTTCTGTGTCTGTGTGGTAAAACTCTCAGATATTGCCATTATCACACAGCAGTACAGCCTGACTTGGCACTAAGTGGGGTCTGGCTACTGGCCACAGGAGAAACTTAAATTCTTCTTCCATGTATACACTAACAGCTGAGGTCAGCTCCAGGAAAATTTTGCTGGAGAAATATCTGTGTGCTCAGCTGATACAGAAAAGTGAATGTCTGGAGAGACAAGAAATCTGCCTGCCAGCAGGGCTCCATTCATGCAGACCCAGTGCCATTGCACAACCTGATGTAGTCTGCAAGCTGATATTGCTTAAAGCAATTTGGTAAAACTGGTCATTTTCCTGGCATTGTAAACTTTTTTTTGTGTGTGGATAGAAGTAAAAGAACCACAATTTTTTTCTATTACTCTTTCTCTAAACTCTTAATCTTTGTGTTCTGTTTGCTCAATGAAGACCTTTCTTGCCCATTTAAACATCATGCATTATTAATGAGTGGTATCAGCTCAATTTTTTATTATCATTCATATTTTTTTAATTAATTACTATTTTCTTGACTCAGTTTGAAAAATGTAGTAACCAAATACACATCCTGCAGCAGTAACTCTCAGAGGTGTATGTGTGGCTCATTTTTGTCTCAATATGACATGGACACATATTTCATGACCCTGTAGCTGCTGTATTTCCAAGTCACCATTTCTCCATGGAGTTGGTGACTGTGCTGCAGGTGAAGCAGCACCTGGAATGTCTAAATGCACCTAATCCTCCTCTGAGGACTAATCCCCATGAAGAACCATTGTGTAATATGGGTACTGGTTATCACAAATAGCAATATGTCTTTTCTAGACATGAACTCTTAAGTTTCAATGTACAGAAATCATAGTTGCCTACACATCTTTCATTTTACCATCTCCAGCATGGTACTTCAGAAGATTTTTTTTCCCAAAGATCACAGCTTTGTGAATTGCCAGAATCTTTTAAAGTACCTATTAAAAATCTGGGGAGAAAAAAATTGAATATAGAAAAATATTCCAAAAACCACATTCTTTTAAACTGGACAGCCAACTACCACCCTCCTATCAACATCACATAACAACTACTAAGATTCATCTGGCAGTTTTTTCTGTTTGTTGAGCCAGCAGGAACTACCACCCAAAGAGGAGTATAACCCTCACAAACTGGTCAGGCCATACCAAGAGAAAAAAACTTAAAGACAAAAATGTGCTTCAACAGCAAAAGGGAGAGACAAAGCTTCATTAGAAGCAAACATGGGTCTCCTTGCCAAAAAAGTCAGTTCAAGGAAAATTAAAAGAGAAGGCAAAAGTAATGGATCCCATAGGGAAAAGACTCAAGGCTGCTGAGAAAATGCTAAGGCAGCCACAAAGCTGAAAAGGTTCAGCTGGTTGCAGACACAACCTCAATTTCACTAAGAATTGAATTTTTCCTTTAAAGTACTTGGGTTCTTTCCACAGCCCAACAGCAGGGCTGGACAGACAGACACTCACCCAAAGGAGAAAGACAAAAAAAAAAAAGAGAAGGAAAAAGTCCAGCCTCAAACCATCTTCCATTAAAACCCCATAGCCCTTTTTTCCAAATGTAGTTTTAATGTGTGTTAGGTAAGGCTCTAAATGCTGAATCATCACACAGTTTGATTTGGGGCTTTATTTGGTTTGTGTTCTTAGTATTAATTCACCACAAGCAGGTATGCTGAAGGGTTGTTTTATGGACTAATTTACAAGGATACCCTAAAATCCAAGAAAAATCTTGGACATCAGAGAGAAAAAGCAGATGAGTCCAGCTTTGCTCCTGAAGTATCAGGTGATGGGGTGGGAATGAAGAGCTCCAGTTACTCCTCCTTGCCCAAATCTTTCTTTTGCTGACAGCTGAAAGGTTAAAAAGTGGAGGATGTTATGGTGCCTCTGCCACAAAAGAGATGATGTGCAGGAGGAATAGGAAGGGTCTTTCCAGGTCCTATAGGCTCCAGGATTAATGAGCTGTAGATTTTCAGGCATATCACATCACAAACATGAATAATTTCCATTATGACACACTTAGAAGCAATGCAGCTTTCAGAGGAACAGTTGCTCCAACTCAAAAAGGCAGCAAGGTTCAGTGGTTTGTACGTGCACAAACTACAGATGTATTCATTTTTCCATCTGTTTATTATTTGTCACAGGAAAAACAGAAATAAAACAGATAACTCAGAATGACCGACAGTAGTCAGAAACATTCTAAAGCCCACCAAGTACATTGACTTTAATGTGTTTTACAGAAAAAGAGAATAGAATTTGACAGGGTCATTGATCACTTGAACCAACTCAGATCAATGTCAAAACCCATAAAAGGAAGCATCAGTAACTACAAATAGAGAAGCACAGCATTCCCATCACTGTGACCCCAGGCCAGCACCAGTCACCAGTAAACCCATGGTCCACACCAGTCAGACTACTCAATTCTGTATTTCTTTTTATTTTCCCCATAAGTTTCTATGCAATTATGTTTTTTCCCAGCATGTTGTCAAGGAAACCCTACACTCCTGTAGCTCAGTATCCAGTTCTTTATTGCTATTGACACCCCAAAATTTAGCATTTTGAACCAATTGATACACTGTCCTTCCCATTATGAAGGGATCCTCACTTATACCATAAGCTGGATAGAGTTAAAATGAGACCTTTTTGAAAGTTCAGCTCTTCCAAAATGCCTGGGAGAAACTTGCCAATTAACTCTTCTGTTTATTATTTCATTAATCATTTTACATACCAATATTCTATTATGCTATATGCTATCCACTGAAAAATAGCCCTGTAACCTGACTGGTGTCTTCTTATTTAGCTCTGTCTCAATTTCACTCTTAGGTTATCTTTGAACAACGTTGAGTTCCTCTGACAAACAATATTTTGTGAATTTTGTGAGAGCTGCCAGCTAAATTTCAAGTGATAACCATTAAGTTGCAGTTGCACACTGCTTGTATCTGTGTCATACTTTTATCTAACAGTTGAACAGATTTTCACTGGGAGAAGAGGTACCATATATAAATATATATATGAACACTGAATTTAGGGGGCACTGCAGGGAACAGGAGCTCTCCAACCCCTGGTGGTGCCAGGGTGGTGTCCCCTGTGCCCACACCGAGCTCATGTGGAGCACATGAGCCACATCCACATGGCAAAGCACCAGGGCAGGCTCACATCTGGCACTTTGCCTCTCCTCCTGGGGCTGAGGAGCTCTTCAGCTTCCACACAACACTCACCTGTCCCAGGAGTGCCCCAGGAGGGCTCCAGCTCTCACCACGTGCTTTAAGGCTGCAGTTCTTACCCTGGGTGCCTCATGCAAGGACAACTGCAGGGTAAAGGCAGGGAATGGTCCTGTGAAGGAGCACTCCTGGCAGAGGGAAGTTTATTGTTGCACTGGACTTGGATTTCAGCTGTCTGTCATGGTGAGAGGTATTTCTGTTCCTCTCTCCTTTGGGTCTCATGGAGCTTTGCTTTTATCTGTCGTCAAGGAAACACCAGGGTTTTTTCCCCTTGCTCATTAATGTCTGCATTTTTGTTTCCATAGCTACAAAGGAACCTTAGTGTTTTAAAATAGCAGTAATTGGATTACTATGACTTTTTCAAATTTATTGACACCATTAAAGGCTCTGATTTTCAAAAGCAGACACCGAAATTGTATCAGCAGTTTTTCAGCTATTAACATGTTATCTCCTTGTCCTGAAATCCTGGGTACATGCTCAGAAAAGTCTTCAGCAGCCAGACACTGACTGCAGCCAGACTCATGCTGCATACATGGTGCTCTGAAATGACTGAAAATAGTGATAGTAATGCTCTTTACTTGGATTATTTTCAGTATCTGATGGTTTCCTGCAAAGGAGCGCACAGGTTCTGTTGTGAATCTGCTCAGTATTAGCACATTACAGATCCTTTGTGATTTGATCCCAGTAGAATAATCTGGAAAAATTTTTACAGCCAAGGATCTAGGCAACTCAAGGTGCAGGAACATGGGAAAAGCATGAAGAATTGAGAGTACCAGCATTGTTAACAACTGATATTACTTAGCAGGGACATAATTCATGTTTTGAAACAAAAAGTGACACTCCTGCACTGTCTGTGGCTCTACTGCCCTGAAATTGCTCCTGTGCTGCCTTCTAGCACTCTCCATTTACTTGTTACCAGTGCCTATTTGAGGTGCTCACAAAGCACCATAAGTGCACATCCTGTACCTCTGCCCTTTCTTTCCTGCCCCTCCTGCCCTCAGCTGAGGACAGAAAGCAGCTGAATTCCCTGCATGGATGTCCCAGCAGCAGTGTCACCACTCCTTGTGCTGAGCCCCAGCCAGAGACACACTGGAACTGGAATAAAATTAAGCAACAGTTTAAAAAGTTGCAAGAGGTGGACAGACAGAATGTCCAGATACCACCTCTTGTTTTAGAAAAACAAGCTCAGGAGAGTCACCAGCCTAAAATCTAGGCATGGCAAAAAGGTGACAAGTGGCTAAACACAAATAAGTGTGAACAAGGAAGTCTCTCTAATCTAAAGTATTAGTTCCTGTTTTTCATCATGGATTTCTGTGCATCCTGCTGGCTCAGACATCCTATTACCATAGAAACAGTATCCTGTGTCTCTGAGGACCTGCTGTAGCTGTGTGCTGTTATGGAAACAGTCCTCTGAACAGCTCAACTCATGTCTGTATTTCAGTGATTGTGTTTGTAAAGATCCATTGCTAAATTATCCTTTCAGGATTCATTTTAATAAAAGTAAGTCCCTGAAGTACATGGCAATTTAATAAAATCCTCAAGGCTTCTCCACATTAAAAATACAGCAATGGAAAAAACATATACATTAGAATTACCTTGCCTTGTCAATAATTTCCAACCTCTCCTAATCCCTACCATCAGCAAAGGTTTGGGGAAAAGATGGGTCTGTCCTCCCCAACAATCATTAATAAAACTACTTCAGGAAAGCAAATTTTGATGTCATGTTCTGTGCAAGGGCTCCTTCACACACCTATCCCTATGTGCCAGCATGAATATGAAATTCAGAAGATAAGAAGGTACAGGGAGAAAATGTGGCTCACATGACTGAACTGGGAATTCTCACATTTTAATTCCAGGTGAACAGTTCTTTGTCTCAGGAAAGCCATCCAAGGCAGATTTCAGAAAAGATAACATGTGAGTTGGAAGCTCAACTCCCACTAATTTTTTCCTGGGAATTGAGTCCTTAGCTGATCCTAGAAAATCTCCTCAACATTTTCATATTTGTAACATCTGAGATACTACTACTTACATATTTCACTAGAGTTCTGTGGGCATGAGTATTTTGTATTTTCTTGAATAAAACCACCAAAAAATCAGGAACACTAAAAGAAAACAACTAAAAGGTGCTGTTGGGGTTAATAGTCAACTGTAAAGAGCTTCCTGCCTAATTACATTGATTTTTCTTTGTAGTTACTGCAACTTAAGACTGTAAATTCACACTTTTTATCTTTATCTTTTTTTTTTCTTTAATGAAAATCATCCACACCAAGAAGGTCCTTTCCAACCCAAACCATCCTAAGAAGTTTATATCCTATCTCTTTATTCCTACACCAAATACTGGTTATTATGGCTTGTAAAGGGAACATTTCCTAACACTGAATATCTGAGTATCTCTGATTACAATTTATAAAGTATAAAGAAATCTCCCAAACATAATGAATTTGTGAGCATAATTCAAATACCTCCACTGAACTTCAGGGAAGCAGGAAAACAAAATCTACTCAGAAATGTGCCAGTTTTGAAACCCAGGTCTTTTCCCCTCTTGAGAGAGATGCAGTGATACCTCAGCAATATCATCATCAATTTTTTTTCCTTTAAAATATTTACAGCCTCTTTTATCAGCAAGGATTAAGATATGTGACACTCTGAAACACACATTTACAAAGGGAACAAACATTGAGTTTGGAGTAAGCAAATGAAATAAGTTTTAGTTGTTGCTGATACTGGGTTGTCTCCAAGTTTTGTGGTTAATGAAGCTTTGTGGAGGCTTTTCATTAATATCATCATTTTCCTTTGAAGTCTCCTTGCCTGCTGCCCCCCTCACTGATGGACCTGGCAGCACCAACCCCTGTGTGAGTCCTTCTGCTCAGGAGTGTCCAGCTGGTCAGTATTTGTTTCTCCTGTTCCTATGCTACTCATCCCACTGCACATTTGGGAGCTCCTGGCTTTGAAGACACATAGAATGCACATCTAGATTAAAAAGAAGAGCTGTGCTCTTCATCTTGCCTTTTAAAGACCTTTATTTTTAATAATTATTGCTTTACAGTATTTTGTGTATTTCAGAGAGTTCCTGGATACTCAGAATTTTTCATCACTAGAAAGTGTATATAAAAATTCCCCATATTTCTGAGCATGCAAACCAAAAATTGACACTAAGAAGCTTAAACTCCATTTTTGCCATCTGATTAATCATGAACCTGCTGGATATCCTATTGAATCCGTGCACTAGAACTGATACATATGCAGCAATTTGGAAGTGGTTCCTAAATGACTCAATTTAGAGAAAAAAATTAATTGAGGCAGCTAGGTAGAAAGTGCTTCAATGTACACTATGCAAGGCCTAGATATGAAAAATTGCATTTTAAATGGTTTTGTGAGAAGAGTAGTCAATGCTAAAACTACTTATGCCTTTAAAAAATATTTTTAACTTCATTTTGTAGCTGTCTGTTAACATTTTGGACTCTGTACTCATGTAACAGAGAACATATATACATCCTCAGGAGACAGATTAATTCAAGCTGACTTAATCATACTGGGATAAATTTGATGATTTCTCAGTGCATGGAATTTAGCTTTTTCCTTTTTTATTCATGCACATGGCTTACTCCTCTAATTATTGCTGAAACACTAAGTTGCAGACAGCTTCATTTCAGCAGCACATTAAGTCTAGGCAGTACAATGGTGAAAAAGCTGTTTTCTCCCAAATGGCTCTCTAATTAATCATCACTAATGAAGCTGTGCTAATTAACAATAATGGGGGTGGTGGAAGGCCTAGAAGAGTCTGAGGGCTGAGTCCAGGCTGTGAGGATTTTACTTGCAGTCCTTCACAAGTGCAACACACCCAAGGCAGCTCTGCAAATGGATTTTTAACAGCTCATATGTTCTTGTAATATTTACTAAATTCTTAGACCCTCTCCAAGTTGTTGCAAATGTTTGACTCAAATCTTCTTGGTCTGTGTGTAGCAGGTTTGTACAGGCCTGTTAAATGTGTTTGGCTTTGGATCAGGACAGAATGGAGTGGAGTTCTTTTGCAGGATTTCCAAGATTATAAGTGTTCCCACATATTCCTCTCACTTTCTTTAAGTGCTGTAATATTTCACAGCTAAGTACATAAAAAAGCCCCCGTGGCCTGGGGTGTCAGACAGTGGCTACAGGAAATGCCGATTCAGGCATTTTATCAAGCTGGACTCTGACAGTTTTGATCACAGCATCTCATGGCCTTTGATTTTGATTTTTCCTAAATGGAATCTATGACTTTTACATTAGTGGAGATTTTATGGAGTCTGCATACTCCACAGTTTAATATGTTATTAGAGCATACCATGAAAGAAAATACTTTTGTCCCAACTGTGCATGAAGAGTATTCTGTTACTTTATTTGCATGGAAGATCCTTACATTATGTTTCCATCTTAAACTCTCCTATTTGATTAATATGTTTTATTTCTTTTCCTTTTATAGTTTATCCCTTAGGCTGGATGAAATGAACTTATGAGAACCACTCAGAAGGCTGTTTGGAAGAGAGAAGTATTTTCAGTGAAGCTACAAACAGGAAACCACTAGTGTCCAGATAAGATATCAAAAATTTAAAACTGTCAAAGCACCTCATCTCCAGATGGACAAGGATCATTTCAGGTGCAGTTTTTTACTTCCATGCTTGCTGTTTCCCTGTGAGTTGTCAGTCCTGTGCAAACATTTCTTCTCATTTTGGGACTGGGAATTCCCACTGTCAGGCCCAGATGAGAGGCTGGGACTGAGCCTTAAGTTGCTGTTCCTATTAAAGATCTGAGGACCGCAGTCCCAGAGAGGAAGTTTTGTGTTCTCAGTTGCTGAGACTGGATCCTCCCCCTGCAAAGCAGTAACAAATACAATCCCAGCACTAAGGACAGCAGAAATACTCTTAAATCCAGGATCCACCTGTTCTCTGGCCCACAAAACTTAGAAGAAAAACAATTTAATGGCTTGCCTTCACCAGAGCTGTGTGGCCTCAGGCACATGAAAGCCTATGTGCCTCAAGGCTGTTTGGTTTATTATTGATTTGATCATTGTCTTGGTGACAGCTAAGATGTCAGCACTGATGACTAAGTGGCCACTTCCATGTGGTACTTTGTGTATGACAAAGTCACAACTTTTATTTCCAGGCTGTGGTTTCTTTAAACCATGTCCAAAGATAGCTGATGGAGCACAAGATTTCTGAAACAGAGTTTGACAGAAATTTTGGACAAGGGAGCAAAGTCTGAAGACCATGAGTTATGTTTGTGATTTAATACATAATTCTGACCATCACCTGTCACCACTGGTCCTTCAGGCTTTGCACTGAAAGTTGCACCCAAAAATGTTTGAGAGCACAGTGTTTTTATAAGAACTGTTGTCATCTTTTGAATTACACAAGAGTCACTGGGAGAGAAACATGATTATCTCCAAACAACACAAAATCATCAGCATTTTCAAAATACTTTAGAATTTGTGGTTTTTTCTTTAATTGTGCTGTTACTATGCTTGCTCATGAGTTGTGGGTGATAACATGTGATTATCATCTGCCTACTTGATCACATGCACATTTGTGATGCTTGCAAGAGCAAACATTATTGGCTGGGATCTGTCACGTTCTCAGTTCCAGAGACTGTTTCCCAGACAACAGCACAGTCCTCTTGATCCACGAGCCGTGCACCACCGTGGACCTGTGCTCAGTCTAACACCTGGTGGCAGCTGCTGCTCCCACTCCTGACACAGACAAGACGTTTGTACAGCCATAATCCAACTGCCTGAACTCTGCAAATCAAGGAAACTGCAGAACCTAAATTAAAAAGTCAAAATGAGTCAAACAGCACCTACCTTGTTACAAATTCTGAGTCAGTTTTTAAATTGAAACCAGATCATTCCTTGCCAAAAGCCATTTAAGGGCCATGTACTACCTGTTTAAGTCCTCTGCTGCCAAACATAAAGGCAAGCACAGCTGTGTAAGGTGGTAAATCATTTCTCTGTGGTAATTGGAGTGTGTTAAAACAAAGGAGCCCAGAGGGCAGGTGGAAGAGTGAGTGTCAGAAGCAGCTCAGGCCAGCTGGGTGGGATCCTGTGTGCAGGGCGTTTACATTTTGGATGTTGTCAGGTGGGTGAGGAAGCTGATAAGAAAAATAATTATTTGCATTCAAATTATATAAACAGTGCCAGAGCCTGGTTAGTGTAGGCAGTGTTAGACAGAGTGTTTCCCAACTGCAGGAGATGTATCACATGCTGGGTGAGGAAGGTATATGAGGCAACAGCACTCTGAAGGTGTGCAGCTCTAAGCCTCTTGGCACATTTTATGGCAGAAGAATAAAATAAAAAGGATCTGAAAATCAAATGGTTGTCCCAGATCATTCGATTAAAAATGCACATTTTTAATGTGACCTAACTTAAACTCTGTGTTGTGAAGGAAAGATAATGTCTGGGTTTGAATTTACTGGGGGAAGGGGGCAGGTGGGATTTGGGCAGGGTTCTTCAAGGTGTGCAGGGATATTTGGGGAAGGGAGAGATGTTAAATGGCAGGTAACAAAATCTCAGTCTCCCCTTGATGACTGAGTGGCTGTAGCAGCAGTGTAGCAATATCACCAATCAGCAGTTCAGATCTCAAGCTGTCCTTCCACATCAGGTGGCCACAGGTTTCTGAAAATCTTATCATTAATTTTTTGGTTTTCACTCGTTAAGAATAACTTCAAATGTGAGTGGAATTTTAAATTATTTTGCTTATTGATCCTGTGACACTCGGTCTGAATACCCTGTAGGTTTGCAGAGGGGCTCTCTGGGGTATGCCATTCCCTCTGTGGGCACCATGGGAGATCCACAGGAGGATCTATGGGAGATTTACCACCTTCTATATGCTCTTCCATATCACTTCTGACTGCAGCTCTGCCTTTCAGAGCTTCTCCAAGAAAAAGCAAATCCACAGTCAAGATGAAGAGGCCATTCTCTCTCCAGCCAGAGACTGCCTACAATTTTTTAAACATATCCCTCCCTCACCTTCTCAAGAAGTTGAGAGCTGCTTCAACTGCATTCTGTGAATGATGGCCTTGGTTTTTCCACTAAGTACCAAAGGCTCTTATCTGACATTGAGTGCACAGGTTCACAACAGGACATTTGCACTCTGAATACCTGAGACCAGCTTTATTGAAACCACATCCCAGAGAGCTGTGCAGTGTAACTGTAGCTGTGGTGACCAATATCTGCAAAGGGGAGAAAAGCTGCTTCATCACAGATGAGGACTTGTGCAAACAGAAATCTAAAAGACTGTTCTCACAGGGACACACAGGGAGTGGAATACACAGACAACACATGTGATCCAGCCCCCTCTCATGGTTTTTCCACACAGAAGGCAGGAATTGACTCAAACTGATTTCTTAGTAATGATATAAACACCTGCATCTCTTCTCTGAAAGCTGATATGGTTACTGGCATTCCACCTCTTCTTAGGGAGTGATAAGTATTAGTCCGAGGACAGAAAATTATAATCTTTAAAAATTTTTATTTGTAGTTCCTAGGCAACTTGATGGCTATTCTGGTAGAATATGAAGGAGTAAGGGAAGGGGATTTGTTGGCTATTTCTATGAGCTGTTTTTTCTTCAAACTGAGGGAGGAAGTAAATACTACAGGATAGAAAACAAAACTCTCCTGGTCAACTGCTAAAGTGCAGAAACAAACACAGACATTTGGCTGTCTTACACTGCTCTGTGTTAAAATTGAGTGGAACAGACTTGCATGACACAAACAAGTCAGTGTTTGTCAGTGGGTGAAGAACAAATGCACTGAACTGAGAGAACTGCTGCAGGCCTGGCTAAAGCCAAGCTAGTTCCAGCATTGGCCAAATCAGCCCTGATCAGTTGTTCTTGCTCTGCAGCACCAGCATGGCCTTCCTGTCATTTCTCCATGTCATTTATGGCTCACTGTGCAAACAGAAATTGAGGTGCTTGTTCCTCACAGGGCTCATCCTGGCCACGTGAAGAGCTGTCCCAGAGCAACACGAGCAGCAGCCCCAGGACAGAAATAACTGTCCTCAGGTGGCACCAGGGCCAGCTCCCCCAGCTCCCCCAGCCTGGGCAGAGCTGCAGAGCAGCTGCACTGGGGCACTTTGGCAGCGCAGCTCCCCTGCCTGAGGCTGTGAGGCTTATGGACTCAGGGCTCCCAAGTGCTGTTTGCTGCATTCTGCTCCTTCCCCTCTGCCCTGGGACAAAGGAGGGCTCCAGGCCTCAGTGATGAGGAATTTGGGACAGCATCTGTTCTGAAGGAAGGTGAAGGGCTTTGGGGTGGGAGGCCAGATTGCTGCAGCAATGGGGAGCACTGTCAGGAGTCAACATCAGCAGTGAAACTGTTAATGCCTGCAGAGGAGGTAAAACTGGTAAAGAATGCTGGTTACTTCAATAAAAACACATTTTCAGTATTGAAAGGGAAATATTTTTATTCCATTTATATTTCACTGAAGAGAGAAAGAGATGCACCAAAGCATGTTAATCCCTGCTACAGTGTGAGCTCTGTTCTGATCTAATAAGTGTCTCATCATGGATACTCATTTGTGCCTAACATCACTTTTCCAGAATGTTCTGTAATGGTGGCATTTCCCTATTGGTGTCTTCTTTAGATATTGATCAGAAATCTAGAAGGATCAAAATTACTTGAACAAAACTCCTATTAAAGTATGGGCAAAGCTAGAGGAGTTGGTACCACCCTGCAGTGAGGTATTGCTGTGCTTTCTTTCTGTCAATAAAGGTATTTGTTTATTAAAAGCACCATTTGATGTGACCTTGTCATGCAGGGATGCATTATGACTTGCCAGGAATTAATGAGCCAATTCTGGAAGCACTGAAAAAGTTTTGCTCTCCAACAAAGTTTTCTCTGAGAAGTACATTCAGGAAAATACAGCCAAGCATGAGGAGGCTGATACTGAACTGACAGCTGATGAAAGAGTGTTTATAGCTGGGCAGCCATGAGGAATTGTATAATGGAAGTCACTGAAGAGGTATGTCTGGAAAAGAAAACACTGACAATTTTCTATCATTACAACTGCCAGATTGACAGAGGGAGTGGGAACTTGTTTTTCCAGCTCAAGAAAAGAGCAAGACTTTTGAATGGTTTTCATTAATATTGCCTGTGAATACCAATATTTCACACCAATAAAACTTGGATTTCAGATCAAGGAACTTGTGCTGTGTTACTGCAGCACAGCCATATTTTAGAATATGACAGGGGGGAAAATACACCACAAAATACAGTTTTCTTACATGTAAGAAACAGTAAACACCTCAGCTGCCACGCAAAAAGGGCAGAGTTGTGATACCTGAAGAGGCCATTCTGAAGCAGGGCAGCAACCAGAGCCTGTGCCAGGGAGCACAGCAGGTGAGCTCAGAGCTTTCCCCTCTCCCCCCTCCCTGTGTCAGTCCCCTGCAGTGTCACCTCTGCACAGCTCACTTCTGGTGACCCATGGTGAATGGCACTTCAGGCTTGCATTCATTTCCCTCAGAAGTGCAGCTTGAGTCACTGCCATTGTCACCAAACCCTTCTCAGGATGGAATTCAGTGACATTTTGTGCTGCAGAGTGGCCTGGTTGATCTCTGGAGCAGGGCTCTGAACCAGGGTGGTGTTTGCTTTCCTAACAGAAACACAATACCTGTATTTTTACATAATAGTGTAGGCCTGGTTGGGTTTGACAATCTGGGGTTTTGGTACCCACTATGAAGAGCAGAATGATCTGGATACAATGCTGGAGATAAAGAGATTTTTGGGTTGTGAGTTATTTCCTGATATTTATGCTTTTTGGTCAAAATTATGAGGTTTTTATGAGGCTGCTTAAAGGGGACAAGTCACACCTCCCTGCTGGCAAACATGGGTCTGGCAAGAGAAAATCTTCATGCCTCACTGAGCAGATAAATTGCTTGGGACCCCAGAGCACTTTCCCACAGAATTCCTAGGGCAATCTCCAGTATTTCTTAGCCATGCCAAGGGGATTGCTCTGCCAAAATCTGAAACATAGAATCACAAGGTCCATTTCATGCATCAGTTGCATCCAGCAGCTGTGAGCAAACAGCCCCTTCAAGGCACACATGGACTAAGGAATCTCATCACGGGTTTCCACAGGTTTTTATATTCTCTTGTAGGTGTCCATCATCGTCCTCAGTGATCATTTTGGTGCTGCCTGGGACTGGACAAACTCAACTGACAGAATGTTTTCTTTTATTCCAGTTATTAGACAGATACTGACAACACATAGGTGAAAAGCTATTGGATTTTATGGATTATAATATATGTAAATAATTCTAATGTTTAGGATGTGCCACTTTTTATTCTGCAGTTACAAATGCGCATTTCATTTTCCTAAAGTCTGGCTGTATTATTTATAATTGTGTTATTTCTCTTACAGGACAGGTTTATAAGTAGTTCCACACTTGATATCACTCAGATATAGAAACCAACTTTAACAAACCTCCTGTTAAAATAGTCTGAAGCTTACATGAGCAAGAACTGCTGAAATCTAGCTCCTAATCTGCACCATATGTTGGCATGCCTCCTTCTTGGAGATGACATTTTGCTTTGCTTCCAGTAGATAACTTTTCTTTTAAAGAATAAAAACCTGATGAGAGGCTACAGACAGCCTGATGGATGAGGGATGGGTATCTGCTGCACTGCCCCTGCCTGTTTCAGGGTCACTGCCTTCCACAACTGTGTCACACTGAGACCTCTCAAAATGCTTTGCATTTTTAACATCCTTTGCAAAATTCTCCAGTTGCAAAAATCACTCGGTGGGTATTCAGGCTGCAATGGATTTGGAGCTGCCTCACAATCTCCCAGCAATAACTCTGTCCACTCTGGCAGATCAGCAGCGAGTTAGCCACGTTCAGGAATAATGAGGTGAAGGAGTCAGGGAATGTAGGATCAAGACAGGTATGCCCAGCAAAAATTTGTTAGATTAAGAGCTGTCATTTAAGTATTTGCTACTGGCTGAACCTGGTATTTCTCATTAAATAGCAGCTTCTCTGTAGCAGAGCTGCCGGTTTGATGTTGGGATATTTACTGCCGGTGAGTTCTGCCAGCCCGGCTGGGATTTCTGGCACGGCCGGCGGTGTCAGCCACGGCTCTGTGTGATACGATCTGCTTCTGGGAAGTTTCCCTCTGTGCTTTTCCACTGGGGCTATTTCTGTGCGGTCATGAGCGCAGAGGTCACTCCGCTGTTTGTCACCAGCACCGCCCGCACCGCGGGCAGCGTTAGAAGGAAGCGCCCGATGCACGGCCTGTGGCTGTGTGGGTGCGCTTGGGGCCGCGCCCGCTCCTCTGCGAGCGCCGCCAGTGCCGCTGCTCCATCCCGCCGGGCCGGAGGCGCTCGGTGGCAGCTGCAGCGCTGCGGGTTACGAAACCCTTACGAAACCTCTTACAAAACCCGCCGGGCCGGGCCGGGCCGGGCCGGGCCGCGCTCGCGTGACGTCACACCCGCCTGCGCGCCCCCTGCCGGCACAACGCGGTAACGGCCTGCGCTCTGACGTCATCGGCCACCTGCGGCCGTGCTGACGTCATCGGCCACACGCAGCCCGAGCAAGGCGGCGAGGGGCGGCGGTGCGAGCCCCGGGCTGACCGGAGCGCGGCTCACAGACCGCNGGCTGCCCCGGGCCAGGGCCGCCCCCGGGAGCTCCGGGCCGCGGCCTCTCGCCTCCCCTGACCTTCCCCCGCGCGTCCCTTCAGGCCGGGGTCACGGGCTGGGGGAGGCTCCCGGGCCGGTGCTCGGGGCTGCGGGAGCTCGGCAGGGGCTGAAGCTGTGCGGGGTCACCGCGCTGCCCGCACCGAGCGGCGTCCTTGTGCTGCCCCCGCCCGCACGGGCGGCGCTGCCCGCAACACCGGGAGGCCCTGCGTGCTGTCGGGGCTCAAGTGCTCCAGAACGTCTGTGTCAAAAGTAATCTGAAGGGAGTATTCGTTAGAGGGAAGTAGAAGCTTAATAAATCACTCCAGTATTATGAAAATCGGGATAAAGTGCAGTGTTTTGGCTTTGTGTCACAGGGAAAGCGTTTTTACCCAGTTATAACAGAACCAGCACACCCAGTTAATCAGGTGTGTTGTATGTGCACTGCCCACTCAACGGAGTAGAGGGTTTTCTCCAGGGAAGGACATAATCCTATTGCAGACGTGTGCAAGTTGGTGTCCTGATTGTGTTTGTGCAGTCACCCCTGGGAAACTGTGATGGCAGCTGCCATGAGGAAATACCCCAACCCCATGAACCCCAGCGTGGTGGGAGTCGATGTCCTGGACAGACACGTGGATCCCAGCGGGAAGCTGCACAGCCACCGGCTCCTGAGCACGGAGTGGGGAATCCCGTCCATTGTGAAATCGGTGGGTGTTGTGTCACAGGCCAGAAAGGGACACCGCAGGGAGGGGAAGCTCCTGAGCCAGCTGCTGTAATAGATGTGTATCATTTCATAACTTTAATGGTTTAAAAGTTTAATGGCTTAAGCATTTCTGTATGGGGAAAGCTTAACAGCAGCACNAGCCGGACCGGGCCGGGGGTCACGGGCGGCGCCCGGCGCTGCCCCAACCTCACCCCGAATGTCCCCGGCCGGGCACGGCCCCGGTCACGCGGTACGCGCCCCGTGACGTCAGCGCGGCGCCGCGCGGCGATTGGCGGGCGCTGTCCGCGCAGGCGC